>JAXQQM020065949.1:0-64263 GCA_034641835.2 Pinus albicaulis
AATGCATGTTAGTATAGCTAGAATGCTCCGGAGTTTCATTTGCATTTAATTCATGTTCAGTTACTTTGTTTCAAGTTTGATGATGACTTATAGTTCAACATTGTTCTAGTTTAGTGGCATCTTAGGTTCATTCTTAGATTAACTCATTGCACTTGCATCTCATATTCAAATTGTCATCCATTGCACAATAGATTACTCTAGTGGTTAGGATTAACAAGACAACCTTCATTATTCACAAACATCTTCTTGTTCTAAAAACTACAAATGATCCATAGCCATAGGAACAGAAGACAACATCACTATAAGGTCTGAAATCTCTCTGCAATCTCCTCATCATTTTATAAACAGAGCTCTTTCTCAAAAGAACTAATTTGAAAAAGAAACCAATAACTCTTTGAGTATAGGTTCTGTGACATTCAATTAAATTGCAGAATAGAACTAGGAATTAATCATAGAATAGAAGAGCTTAGGACAGAGTATTGCATCATTAGTGTTTAACTATTTAGTTAGAGGATTTGCATATTTAGTGATCATTTCTCAAGTTTAGTTTGTGTCATTTGCCTAAAAATTCATTATCAAGCTTTTGCTTTTATTTAGTCATAGTTCAGATTCTGCTTCAGTGTTTCCAATTGCATTTTCCATTCCATACATTAGATTTAACTCTGTTTTGACCACCAACTTCTTTCCATTAGTTTTCTAGGCATTTTCATTGTGAACATAAAACACCAAAAGACCAAAAACATCATAAATCAACATAAAAGACCAAAAACATCACAAAACACCACATACAACGCATTAGGAAACAAGCACCTAGGTACATATGGTACACTTCACTTCAGCAGTTTACAAATCCTGGTTGACAATTAAATGAGCTCAGTTTAGGAGACTAGATTGAGACACAACATTTTGGCGCCGTTGCCGGGGAAGTGAAAACTAGGTAACCTTTGTTTCTTAGCATCCAAAAACAATTTTATGCGTAGGGAGAGAGATTCAAGGGGAAGATTTATAAGCAGCAGAGGTAGAAGTTTGATATCTAGAACACCACTTGTTTCATCTAGATCCAGAACTAGTACACCTTCAACTCAAACCCATCTTCCATCTTTTACTGATCCTGAACTTCTAGAAGATCTAAGGTCACCTATTCCATTAGAGAAACCTTCCACTTC
Organism: Pinus albicaulis; assembly: GCA_034641835.2. Classification (NCBI taxonomy): domain Eukaryota; kingdom Viridiplantae; phylum Streptophyta; class Pinopsida; order Pinales; family Pinaceae; genus Pinus; species Pinus albicaulis. Next base: position 1,167 of record JAXQQM020065949.1, read on the forward strand.
ATCCACTGAACCTGCCATAGAAGAAGATCCAAAAACTCTTGTTGAGGATACAAACCTTTCTACTTCCACAGGAGAGTCAACCATGGCAGAAGAAGGAGGAGGAGGAGTTGTTAATGGAGAACACACATTATTTGGAGGAGGTAGAGGTAGAGGTAGAGGAGAAGGAGGAAGAGGAGGTAGAGGTGTAGATGGAGGAAGAGGTAGAATAGGAAGCTCTTTTGGGTTCCCTATACTTGATGAAGAGACCAATACAACCATGAAAAACATTTCACCTTATGTCCTTCCGAACTTCTATGGACTTAAAACTGAGGATCCTGAAACTTTCTTATTCGAATTTGAAGTGCTGTGTAGGACTTATGACTACCTTCAAGATGCTCAAAAATTGAAATTATTTCCTTCAACTCTGAAAGGAGCAACATTGAAGTGGTTTATGAGTTTAAACAGTAGTTCCATTAGAACATGGGAAGCCATGAAACAAGAATTTCTAGAGAGATACTTGGATTATTGTATGCCGGTTAATCATAAGGAAGAAGTGTTCAAGATGTTACAAAAAGAAGATGAAAACTTAGAATATTTGTTGGAAAGATTTAAATACAACATAAAAAGGGCACAAATGGAAAACCTAGATCAAGACACTTTAAAAGCTCTTTTGTTGAAAACCATTAGGGATGAATGGTTGGATATCATTAACATGATGGGAAAAGGGGATATATCACAACTCACATTACCTGAAATATCTGAGTTATGTATCAACCTTTCCAGAGGGAAATCCAAAACTGTCAAAGGTCCAAGAGATCCTGCTCTTGCAAGAGCAAGTAAATCTACTTCTGGGACAGTAAGTAGATCAGAAATAGGACACATGCTTGATGATTTTAAATCTGACATCTTAGGGAGTCTTAGTGAACAAATAGACACCCTTAAGATACAAAACAAGCAAAAGGCTGAATCTTATGCCTTGGCAATCTTTTGTCCCAAATGTAGGAAGAAACATGCCTTGAGAGAGTGTCCTCTAGATGTAAAAGTTGTAGAAACCTGTGTTATTTGTTCTGAGAAGCATGAGACCAAGAATTGTCCTTCTCTTCCTGGTCTCAAGGCTGTTTTTCAAGAAGAAACTCCTACAGACTCCACAGAATCTCTTAACTTTGTATCTAGAAGACCTTGGCAGTGATCTCAGACATAAGGATTCTATGATCAAATGTATAATCAACCTCCACCTTGGAATTCTTGGCAGCAGCCTTGGCCCCAATTTCAAAATCAATCTCAAGCTTGGGCACAAGGATCACAAGGTCCCTATGGAAGATACTCTCCATATTATCAGTATCCACCATCCTATCCACCATAGCCACATTTTTATCCTCAAAATTCCCAACAAAATTTTCCTCAAAATCTTCAACAAAATTTTCAACAAAATTCTCAACAACATCATCCGAACCAACCTCATCAAAATCAACCACTTCCATTACCATTCCCTCAAAAATCCAATCAATTGCCAGCTCAGCCCATACCAAACCCCAATAATAAGAACCCTCGGAATACATACATGATAGAAGGACAACAATTTCCAACTTATTTAATTACTCCTCTAGACCTTAGTGATGTTCAACTTAGGTCTGGAAGGATACTTGAGAAGAGGAAACCTTCTGTGATCATACAAGAACAAGACAATTCTGAGGAAGACTCCCTATGGGTTAATAAAAGTCTTGAGGAAGATACATCCTTTCAAGACCAAAACATTGAAAAACTGAAACAAAAAGATCCAATAAATCCAACTCCAGTATTAGAGCAACCATCCACATCTACTTCTATACCTCCCTTTTCGGAAAGACTACAAATTGATAAAGGTGTAGAAAAACAAATAATGGTGCCTAATTATGATTTCTTGGATGAATTGAGAAATGTTTGCATTAAAATTCCATTATTGCAAGCCATCGAGGAAATCCCAATTTTAGCCAAAACAATAAAGGAGTTGAGTATGAAGACAACAAGAAAAAGAATAAGAGAAACCAAGAAAATTCAACTGGTAGGACAAATAGCGGACATTATGATGGGTAAGATTACTATTCCAAAGTACCTTGACCCAGGAAATCCAGTTGTCAAAATTCACATCAATGGAATTGAAATTCAAAACACACTCATTGACTTAGGGGCAGCAATAAATATCATGAGTAGACAAATCATGGACAAACTGAAACTTCCTAATCTTCTCTTTACACCCACACTATTACAATTAGCAGATAGATCTGTGATCAGACCAGATGGGGTAATAGAAGACATTCAAGTGTCCCTAGACTCTTGGGAGTACCCTGTGGATTTCATGATCCTAACACCCAAGAATAATCTAGGAGGCCATCCTGTTATACTAGGAAGACCTTGGTTGGCTACAGCTGATGCCTTTATTAGTTGTAGGTCTGGTGATATGTATATTTATGATGGTAGTTCAACAAATAAATTCACTTTATATCCTCCAGCTAGGACAATTACAGAAATAGATGACACTCAATAGATAGAGGATGAAGAATATTTACAACCACTCTTCACAATTTCAGAAATTAGTGAAGATAATCAAATTCTGAATACTATAGAAAACTTTGAATCTTCTCCAGAGCATAAACATGAATCATTTCAAGAGGGATCCAATATTGAGTTCTTGTCATCTAGGCAGATGTCTCTTCATTCTATGGACAAATTTGGCAGCTCTACAAGTGAAATTTTTCCAGGCAAAACCTTGAACATAAACAAAAACCTAGAAAAATCTCAACAAGAAGAGTTAGCCAAAGTATTACAGAGACATTCTTCTGCATATGCATGGGAATACACTGACATGAAAGGGATAAGTCCCAAGACTTGTACTCATCACATCTATATAGAGGCAAATTGCAAACCAATCGGACAGCCTCAAAGACGGATGAATCCAAATCTTAGGGAAATTGTCAAGGAAGAACTGCAAAAATTATTAAATGTTAATTTCATCTATCCTATTTCAGATAGTCAGTGGGTTTCTCCTTTAGTAATTGTACCTAAGAAAAATGGAAAATGGAGGGTGTGTGTTGACTACCAAGAACTGAATAAAGCTACTCTTAAAGACCATTTTCCCTTACCTTTCATAGATCAAGTATTAGATACATTAGCGGGCAAAAAGTACTTTTCATTCCTAGATGGGTTTAGTGGTTACAATCAAATCCAAGTAGCACTTGAAGACCAAGATAAAACCACATTTACTTGTCCTTTGGGTACCTATGCCTACCGAGTATTGCCATTTGGGTTATGCAATGCACCTGCAACATTCCAAAGGGCAGTATTAGGAATTTTTTCTGATCTGATACATGACTGTGTAGAGGTGTACATGGATGATTTTACAATTTATGGGGATACATTTGAAGAGGCTTTAGAAAACTTGGAAAAGGTCTTAAAAAGATGTCAAGAAGCAAACCTTTCTCTTAGTCATGAAAAATGTTTTATGATGTTTACTGAAGGTATTGTTTTAGGGCACCACATTTCAGGGGATGGGATTAGAGTTGATGAGGAAAAAGTTGAAGTCATTTCTAACCTATCCATTCCAAGTTGTCAAAGAGATGTTAGAAGTTTTCTAGGATTTACAGGGTATTATCGGAGATTTATAGAAAACTTCACCAAAATAACATCTCCTCTCTTCAAATTACTCACCAAAGATTGTGAATTTAAGTGGACTTCTAATTGCCAGTTAGCTTTTGAAACCCTGAAAACCAAAATTTCTGAAGCACCTATATTAAGGGGACCTAACTGGAAGTTACCTTTTCATATCTCGACAGATGCTTCCGATACAGCTCTAGGAGAAGTATTGGGACAAAAATATTTAATTCCTTATGCCATCTATTATATCAGTAAAAATTTTACTCCTGCGGAGTTAAACTATACTGTAACTGAAAAAGAGTTTTTAGCTGTTGTTCATGCCATAAACAAATTTAGACACTATATAACAGGCTATGAAACTTTTATTCACACTGATCATTCTGCCATTAGATACTTAATGAATAAATCAATCACTAATGGCAGAATTATAAGATGGTTGTTATTATTGCAAGAATTCAACATTACTATTCTAGATAGGCCTGGAAAACAAAACACTGTGGCTGATTTCCTATCTAGAATTCAAAATATCAAAGATGACACTCCAGTTGAAGATCAATTTCCTGATGAATATCTTTTTGCAATCTCTACTCAAACTCCATGGTTTGCTGATATTTCCAATTATTTAGTTTCAGGAAAATTTCCTTCAATTATGAATGAAAGGGATAAAAGAAAAATCATTAATGATAGTGCAAGATATTCATGGGTCGCTAATGAGTTGTACAAGACAGGTCCAGATTTGATCATTAGAAGGTGTGTTCGTGAAGATGAGATGCTTGAAATTCTCAAGGCATGTCATGATGAACCTTGTGGCGGACACTTTGCAGATAAGAGGACAGCCTATAAGATCCTTAACTTAGGATATTATTGGCCATCTTTGTTTAAATATGCAAGGGAATATGTCAAAAGGTGTGACAGTTGCCAAAGGGTAGGGAAACCTTCTCCTTCGGGTGAGATGCCATTACAACCTCAGGTACACATTGAACCTTTTGAAAAATGGGCCTTGGATTTTGTAGGACCTATTAGTCCTCCATCAAGACAAAAGAAATACATATTAGTTTACACTGATTATGTTACTAAGTGGGTAGAAGCTAAACCATTACTTGTTGCTAATGAATCATCTGTAGTTACTTTTCTTTTTGAGGATATTTTTACTCGTTTTGGTGTCCCAAGGGAAATTTTTACAGATCAAGGAGCTCAATTTACATCGAGGCTAGTGGAGCAAATGATGGAGAAGTACAAAATCAGACATAGAACATCTACTCCTTATCATCCACAAGCAAATGGTCAAGTGGAATCCACTAATAAAGTCATTGAAGGAATCCTAACAAAGACTGTTCATCTACATAGAAGAGATTGGGTAGATAGGCTTCCTAAAGCCTTGTGGGCCTATAGAACTACATGGAGAAACACAACAGGCCATACTCCTTATGAGCTTGTTTATGGAAAGCAAGTTTTGTTTCCCATAGAGTTCCAAATTCAAACTTTCAAGATGGCAGTTCAGCTAGGACTTGATCTAACGAAGGCACAAAAGCATAGACTGGAGCAAATTAATGAATTGGATGAGATCAGACAAGATGCAGTTCAGAAAACAAGTCTAGTCCAACAGCAAAGGGCTAGATGGCATGACAAGTACATCCAAGAGAAGAAATTTAAAGAGGGTGATTGGGCTCTCTTGTTTGATTCAAAATTCAAGGATTTTCAAGGGAAATTTCAGACACATTGGCTTGGGCCATATGAAATTGTTCGAATTTTTGATAATGGGGCAGTAAAAATCAGAACTATAGATGAAAAGGAGGTCACTTTTCTTGTGAATGGTCATAGACTGAAGCTATACCACAAGCCACTCTCAAGAGAAGAGTTTGTCAAGAAGTTCCAAGAAGACAATGATGTGAAGTTAATGAAGAAGAGTCTCTCTTCTTCATCAACTTGATTAAATTTTCTGAAGCATTTCTCTTTTGAAAAAAAAAAATAAAAAATAAAAAATAAAAATAAAATAAAAATAAAGGTATAAACATGAAAACCAATCATTGATTGGCATGTTTATACAGAAAAGATAGGGTGAAAATCAGAGTCTCTCTGACACTCTAACTTTTCCCATTTTTGTTTTTATAAGCAACTGTTATAAAAATCATAAGTTCAGTTCCATAGTGCTTATGATTCATTTTATCTCACTCCATTCACTTATCCATCCATACTCCATTCCATTCCTCATTCATATTTCACTCCATTCCACATTTCATTCATCTCATTCCATCTTCCATCCATCTCATTTTCATGTCAAAATACAAAATTTGATATCTTGCTGTAAGTGAATAAAATATGTCATGAATTGCAGTACAGCCCTTATGTTCCTTCATTCCATTTCATGAACTGAATCCATTCCATTCCATTATCCACTTCATACATATCATAATCCATCATCCATTTTCATTCATACCACATAAAATTTCACCCATACTCCAAAAACATTCCATTTTCATGATTAAAGTGTTCTACAGGAACATTCTGCAGCTCAGTGGACATTCTGCAGCTGATCAGCCTTTCTGCAGCCCGACAGTCTTTCCGCAGCTACAAATCCTGAAGGCATCAATCAGCAGACATCAGAATTACAAAAAAGTGACCCAGTGTATTCATGAATCAAAAGCATCAAGAAAATTATGAAGACTCCTCCAGAGATGAGCAGAGAAGACAAAGGCTACAAAAATCAAATAAAGGGCAGAGGTAACAAGTTTAAATTACGATGGCATTTCATAAAATTTTAGCATAGTTTAGTTGTGGATTATTCGAAAGGTTGTTTTAATTTTTTTTATTGATCAAACACCAAAAAACCCTCTACAGACTTTGTATTAAATCTTCCATTTCAAATTTCATATCCGATAGCATTTAAGCGGTGAAATGGCCAAAGCATTTGAATTTTCCACGTCTCTTAACCAAAACATTTAATGATGATGATTCCCTCTGCCGTCGTAAAATCCTCCGCCGTCTCCTCAATCATTAATACAATCCCTCCACCTCACTCCACTACTCCAGTCCGTGACCACTGCCATAACTTCATTCCGTAGCCGGTATTCCATTCCGAAGACAGAGATATTATTATCACCAGGAGCAGAGCTAAAGGATATCAGTTTGAATAGCATTGAGCATTGTAAACACAGAGCAGAGCAGAAGGGGTAAATTTGGAAGTATAACAGTGTGAGGACTCAAAGCCACTTGATCCCGTGGGCAGATAGCATATCACTGTGGACGGAATTTGAAGCATTTTCACTATCAACTCAGAATTGTAGCCGTGTAGAGTTTAAAGTCTGTTGTTACCAAAAGACAGAGGTGTTAAAATTGAAGTCTTTTGCTACCAGAGACAGAGGTGTTGTAGTGATTGAGTTTGAAGTCTTTTGCTACCAGAGACAAAGGTCGAGTTTGAAGTCTGTTGTTACCAGAGACAGAGATGTTGCAGTGTTGAGTTTGAAGTCTGTTGTTACCAGAGACAGAGATGTTGCAGTGATTGAGTTTGAAGTCTTTTGCTACTAAGAGCCAGAGGTATTGCACAAAAAGAAATTTGAAGCCATCTCCCACTGTCTATCAGATACATATCAGTTCGGAAATTGAAACTGCTTTCATGATCAAACAGAGGCATATCAGCCAGAGGTTTTGAAGCTGTTGCCACTATAAATCAGAGGTATGTCATTCCAAAATTGAAGCCATTTTCATTTAGAGCTTGAAGCCATTTCAAAACCGAAAGTGAAAGTCATTGTTTTGTGGGTAGAAGAGTGTTAATTTGATATTGAAAAAAATCATGGGTTTCATCGTAAGGACTGAACCTGTGGGTTCAAAATATTTAGAAGGTTACCCACAATGCAAGGAGATGTTACAACAAATAGGATGGCTTCAATTTTTGAAAAAATTTAATGGCTTCCATAAGGAAGTCACTAAAACATTCGCAAGAGCATTTCAAGGGACCGAAGTTGAAATAGGGGATATCAAGTTTACTGTCACTGAAGTTTTTATTGCAGAGGCTACAGGATTGCTCAGAACTGGAGAAAGATGGTTTAAAAATAGAGAATTTCACAATGACTCCTGGAAACAAATTTTAAAATCACCAAATATGGATGTTAGTGTATTCAAGAAAGGAATTCCCAGTACTGCATTGAAAAACAAATGGAGAAACATACTACTTCTTTTACAAAAATTTGTTACATGTGAGGGTAGATATGGGACATTTTATGTCTACCACATCAGACTAATGATGCATTTCTTGGGAGAAGACTTAAACCTACCATATTTCTTGCTTCAAAGTCTGAAGAAGATGGCTTCCTGTGTTCAGAGAAGAGTTCAATTTTTAGAGACAACCCTGTATCATCATGGTTTGGTAAAAATTTTGATTGAGCATCATCTAGCTAAAACAAATGATACATGGGATGATTTCTTAATAAGAAATCATTTTGAAGAAGCAAAAGAACCATCACCTGAACCACAACCTACAAAGAGAAGTAGGAAATGGAGGACTTCAAAAGTTAAAATTGACAAACCAGTTCAAGAGAGCAGTGAGGAAATCATTTTGGAGAAGTTGACTCGAATCAAGAGGCAACTTAAGGAAGAGAAGATAATCAAGGAATCTGCTACAGAGAAAGGAGAGGGGTCCTCTCAGCCTAGGAGAAGCCACAGATTAAAGGGAAAACTGAAGAAAACACCAATCAAACAAACCGGGGTAATCAATATTGAAGATGAAGAAACACCCATTGAAGAGGATGATGAAGAAGATTTTTATGAAGGAACCCCTGAAATTGATCCTGCTCAACAGGAAATTTATGACTATGTGGAAACCTTGGAGAGGACAGATTCAGAAAGCAGAGAAAGAACCCCCAGTCCTCCACTGTCTGAAGTAGATATATTAAGAAGGGATAGGTATGAGTTGGAATTACTGAATAGACACATAAAAAATGAGAATGAAATTCTCAAAGATCAAATCAAGCTCAAAAATGATATGAACTCAACCTTATCCCTGCATATAGACAAAGTGGAGAGGACCAATGAGAAGTTGAAGACAAGGAACAAAAAGCTAATCAGGGCACTCACCAACCTCGGGTTCAAACTTGTTATCAGGAAACCCAGAAGACCTCTAGCTTCCAGACAAAGGAGAAGAAGGGGATTAGATGTCCTTGCAGAAGCCTCTGAATTCATAGGATAAATTGCATGAGGACATGCAAAGAGACAGCAGTGGGGGTATGTTGAGCCTCAAAATTGTGCTTTCCTTCACCTCATTTTACCTCATTTTCCCTTGTCCATTTCTATCTTAAACCCGATTGATCAATAAATATAGTTAAAATTACTTCTAGAATGATTTACATGACTGACTTGTTAAATTTTGTGATTTTTTCCATTGTTAAGCATTTTGACCGGAACTAGCTGCAGAATGCAGACATTCCGTAGCTAACCGGCGATTCTGCAACTACCTTCATGTTTGAGTATGTTCCAGGTGGCCTCTTGAGGAAAACCGCATATGGGCATGATCCACGTCGTGTCTACATGGTTCGTTGCTCATCATGGAGGAGGAAATGAATTCTGGGTAAGGTTTTGAACGTGGGAAACACATTTATGAAGGAAGACTCCTACTAGGACTGTCTCAGTCCAGATGTCTTTTCTTCTTCACGCAGCCACTTCAAAGAGTTCTAACGTGATTTGGATAAGGAAAGACATTGTTCCTAAATTTTTGTAATTATTGTTACGTGCATTTGCTTTATAAACTCTTGGGAGACCGAGAGCTATGTTAGAGATTTTATGTTAGATTTGCTGCTAGATTTTGTTTAAACTCTGTGTTACGTTCTTGAAGACGCAGAGTGTTATGTTCAAACTATTGCATCGTTAATGGAGCAAACAAAGTTATTTTGAAGGCGTGATTTAATTTGGAGTTGAATGCCGTCAAGTGGTAGAGGGCCCCTGCCTCTTGCACGGATTTATTTTGCGTAAATTAGATAAGTTTTTTTCTAGCTGCCTTTACGTTTTGCATTTGAATTGGTAGTTGTTTTGTTTTAGCTACTGTAGTCGTATTCATTCTAGCTCTTCCACAAGAAGACACTCTTCCAACAGACTAAAATGATGAATGTTGAATGACTATGGTATTGTAGGATAGGAGTTGAATTTGTAGTGTTTTAACTAGCTACTGTAGTCATATTCGTTCTAGCTCTTCCACAAGAAGACACTATTCCAACAGATTAAAATGATGAATGTCGAATGACTATGGTATTGTAGGATTAGGAGTTGAATTTGTATTTGTTTTAACTAGCTACTGTAGTTATATTCATTCCAGTTCTTCCACAAGAAGACATTCTTCCAACAGATTATAATGATGAATGATGAATAGCTATAGTACTGTAGGAATTAGTTGTAGTTTTGCTATTCACTATCACAGTTACACTTGTTCTAATCACTCTTCCACAAGAAGAAATTCTTCCAATACATCCTTAAGAAGTTCAAGACATGACCGTGATAATGAAAGATTTAGTTGTTTGTTTGTACTAAGTATCATCTCTGTTCTTACTCTTAAACGCTTGCCCAAGACATCATAATGACGAGTAGGATATGGATGTGATAACTTAGTTTTTCATTTGCTTTCTGTTCATTTGCTTTCAATTGCATACAATTACACAGTCAGAATTGTTCTACCCCTTCCAAAAGAAGGAACTCTTCCAAAATATCACTAATGATGAACAAACAGATTGTGTAACTTCATAGAATAATGCATGTTAGTATAGTTAGAATGCTCCGGAGTTTCATTTGCATTTAATTCATGTTCAGTTACTTTTTTTCAAGTTTGATGATGACTTATAGTTCAACATTGTTCTAGTTTAGTGGCATCTTAGGTTCATTCTTAGATTAACTCATTGCACTTGCATCTCATATTCAAATTGTCATCCATTGCACAATAAACTACTTCAGTTGTTAGGATTAACAAGACAGCCTTCATTATTCACAAACATCTTCTTGTTCTAAAAACTACAAATGATCCATAGCCATAGGAACAGAAGATAACATCACTATAAGGTCTGAAATCTCTCTGCAATCTCCTCATCATTTTATAAACAGAGCTCTTTCTCAAAAGAACTAATTTGAAAAAGAAACCAATAACTCTTTGAGTATAGGTTCTGTGACATTCAATTAAATTGCAGAATAGAACTAGGAATTAATCATAAGAATAGAAGAGCTTAGGACAGAGTATTGCATCATTAGTGTTTAACTGTTTAGTTAGAGGATTTGCATATTTAGTGATCATTTCTCAAGTTTAGTTTGTGTCATTTGCCTAAAAAGTCATTATCAAGCTTTTGCTTTTATTTAGTCATAGTTCAGATTCTGCTTCAGTGTTTCTAATTGCATTTGCCATTCCATACATTAGGCTTAACTCTGTTTTTGACCACCAACTTCTTTCCATTAGTTTTCTAGGCATTTTCATTGTGAACATAAAACACCAAAAGACCAAAAACATCATAAATCAACATAAAAGACCAAAAAAATCACAAAACACTACACACAACGCATTAGGAAACAAGCACCTAGGTACATATGGTACACTTCACTTCAGCAGTTTACAAATCCTGGTTGACAATTAAATGAGCTCGGTTTAGGAGACTAGATTGAGACACAACACCATGCTCAAAGGAGCATGCTGAGGAGGTGGAGGATCAGATGCGGCAACAATTTCACAGTAGCTAATCTCTATTGGAGTCAAGGGCATTGATTCTCCAAACTCAAACACATGCTCAGGCGTAGGGATGAGCCAGGGATCATCAGATCTGGAAATCATGTTAACTTGAGTGGTGTGCAGTGGTGGTGTGGGAAAAATACCCATGAGGATGGGGCCTTTGAAGAGACTGGGTCCTACACTGTCAAGGGGATTCGGAATCTGATCCACGTATGGAACGTTGTTCTCGGAGGTGGAGGTGAAGAAGGACAACTGATCCACCGTAACGATTTTGCCCTCGTGAGGGAACTTAAGAAGTCGAAAAACGGTGGATGGCACGCATAGCATGGCATGAGTCTAGCTGCGGCCGAGAAGTATATTGTAGTTGAGCCTGGCGTCAACCACCTCTACTTCTATGTTGACAGTCTTCCCCTGTAAAGTGATCACTAAACTCTCGAGAACACCCAGGGGTTTAGATTCTCGACCATCAAATGCCTCTAGGGCATTGGGAGATGACGAAAGGGCTGGAGAGCCGATGGCCTTCCAGCAAGCAGACGACATGACGCAGGTAGAGGCACCTTCATCCACAATGGCCCTATGGATGTTAAGACCATTAATCCCGACTTGAATAACAAGAGCGATCTTATGTGGAAGTCGGGGGGTGAAATTCTCTAAATCGAAGGTGAGAAGACTCGAATCGGCAGGATCAATGCCACCGATTGCAGACAATAAAGCCTTTCGTTGTGAAGGACAACTCTAAAGAACTTCTAGTGCAGACATAGCAAAAGGCGCTTGTCCCAAATCCTCAACAATACTGTAGTGCTGAGCGGCACGGGCATTCGGATTATAAGAAGATCTTCGTAAAACACCTTTAGAAGGTGGCTTCACAACAGGTTCAGGAGTAGGCTTCTCGATTTCCAACGAACCGGAGATAGGTGGGGGAGTTGGTCCATCCGCAACTGCCTTCCCAGGTGCCTGCCTCGATTCGTTGTAATCCTTCGAACGTGTGGCAACAGAGATAGGTGCAGCACCATTCATCATAAAAACTTGGGACCCAAATGGTGCAGATGGTGAAGGCTGTTCAACCATCTGGGTCTGCTGAGATGGGAATGGCTCTTTAAGAACTACCGGAGTCCCTTTTGAGCCTTTGAGAAGTTGACTAACTTCAGATCGTCGTGGAAAATCCTTAATATAATGGTCTCCTTCACAAATGAGGCAGCGGTACTTTGGTTTACGTTGAGAACCATCCTTAGTACGAGATTTGGATTCTGGCTTTGGGGCGTCGGATTTGGATTTACCTTTGCCCTTCTTTTTCCCCTTGGAGGTTTTCTCCGTAGGATTGGCCTAAACAGTGTTAACCTCCGCGGTTTTTCCAGAATCTGATGGGGCGGCATGAGCAGGAGTATTGTTGGAAGAATTAGACTTCTGCTTCCCATTCGAAGATTTCTTCGAATTCTGAGACACGGAACCAATGACACCATCCACTGCAGGGGTAGGTGGAGCCTTAGAGGTTCCGGACCGTGGAGCATCAGGCAAGATATCATAAAGCGTGCCGGACTGAGAATATACAAGATCCAGATATTGGGCACGCGCAATGGCTTGTTCCTCCGTCACACACGCTCCCATCGCAATATCTTGGGCGATTTTGTTCACGAAGGAGGTGGTGAACCAGTGAGTTAGTATCTGATCAGGTATATGAAACTTGATCAGTCTACGACGGCGCCGCCACTCATGAATGTGATCAGAAATGTGAGTGGCTTTGTCCTGCTTCAAAGAAGTCAGGAGGTGCGTCCCGGCTTCATAACGAACCGGTAACTGAAAGTGCGTCAGAAAAGCCATGGCTAAGGAATTGAAATCTTGGAAGATGCCACGGGATAACTCGATGTACCACTTAGCAGCAGGTCCAGTCAAAGTGCGCTGGAAGAGGTGCATATGAATTGAATCATCGACCCAAGAGTTAGACGAACACCAAAGATGATATGTCATCACATGCGCTTGGGGGTCCTCCCCAGCTTTACCCTCAAACTTGGGGCAATCACCTGGTATCTTGGTAGGAACCGGAGGCCAATAAGGATTATGCAAAATTGGATCATTGGTCATTTTTGAAACATCCGGCAACTCCAAGGTGGCCAGGAACGACAATGGCGGATTAACCGACATGCCAGGCCCAGGATGAGGGCCAATACCTGTACTCCACGCTGGTTGGGAATATCCTAGTCCCCAGGGGTTCTGTCCCGTAGGATTCTGACTGTAGGGGGTGTAGGTCGTATAACCAGACTAATTTGGCTGCTGGTATCCAACGTGTGGGGCTTGATAACCAACGTACAGACCCTGATTATATGTCGGCCCTGTGTAAGCAGCATTTGGATTTGGCTGCTGAGTATAGGTAGAATGAGGATAATACTGAGAGCCTCGGGGCTGGTTATAATTCGGTTGAGATCGACCATGAGGATAATAACCGCCCTTAGGATGAGTCGACTATTGATAAGTGAAACCCTGCGGAGCCTAATAATTAGGGCGCAGCTGTTGATTGGGCTGCGACATCGAATAAATCGGCTGCTGGGCAGGGTTAATGGAATGAGCGGGCTGCCCTGAGTGAACAGGTTGACCCGGCTGAGAGGGCTGCCCTGGGTGAACAGGTTGACCCGAATAGACAGGTTGCGCCAGTTGCGCAGGTTGACCTGGCTATAAAGGAGCCCCAGGTTGTGCCGGATGGTCCGGTTGGCCTGGAGGCGGAACACCAGGTTGTACCGGGTGGGCCGGTTGGCCTGGTGGAGGAATAGGGCCAGGTGGTTGCTGGTAACCGGTTTGACCTGGAGCAGGACCATAGGATGGTCTCGGCTGATATGCAACATTAGAAACAACAGGATACCGCGGTTGCATAGGTTGAGAAGGCTGGATTTGCCCCCCAGAACCATAGACCTGTCCCGGTTGGTACCCCGACTGAGGCTGCACAGGTTGACCGGAAGGGCTGTAATACTGTCCTTGCGGACCGTACGATGGCCCTTGCTAGCCCGCAGGATAGCCTTGCATGGGCTGCCCCTGTGGGTCATAAGGATAGCCAGGTTGGCCCGAAGGTTGGCCTTGGAAAGGTTTCCCTTGCGGGTTATAAGCCTGGTTATAAGGTAAACCTTGAGCATGGAGGTAAGCCTCAGGAGCGGGTAGACGCAAAATGTCCCCGTGCTCATCATACTGACCTGGAAAAGCATACATGGGTGTACCATCCTGTGCATAGTGCGAAAAATAAGAGCGGTTGGGATCTTGGGAGGATGGTCCAACCTCGGGGTTCGGCTGTTGTAGGGACAACCGATACTCCTCCGGAGAGATGTTCTCCGGCATAGCAGTCGCTAAATAAACATCTTCAGGAGGCGGCATAGCCCTCGCGGAGGGTGCCGTGACAGCGGGTGCAAATGTGGCCACACAGACAGTGGTCCGAGCGGGTACAGAAGTGACGGGTGTCTGAGGAGACATCCCCAATGAAGGAGCAACCGACGTCGTAGAAGGAGCTGACACTCCCATAGAGGCTGCAGCGGAAATGATCTGACCCAAGGATCTATACCCTACTGGCAATGAGAGACCGGATGATGACATAACAGTAGGTTCAGAGTCGTCTCCTGGAAACAATCTCCGAGGAAATAACTGGTAATATTCACCGGACATTGGGATTTCCTCACTGGAATCACTCATGTTTGAGCCTGTCGCTAGATCTCGTAATAGACGGCGAGGACTAGGAGGAAAAACAACAGCTATAAAAGGCGAACCCGATGTAAGAGAAAGGAAATCAGCTCCTAATCTCAATTCAGACAAAGGGTCAGAAAAGGGCCAATTGAACTCAACTGGTCCCCCAAAGGGTTGCTTAGCAAGAACCGGTCCCCCGTCAGGAAACTCGGAAACAATGGGCTGCTGTGGTTCAGCAGAGGATTGGGAAACCTCTGATGAATCGTCCGTATAAGGACTACCAGTAGACGAAACCGAGGGTTCCGCCACTGTGGTAGTAATGACAAGAGAAAAAGATCAAACACACACACGGGCTGAAAAAGAGTCAAGACACACAATCAAACGGTCAACAAGCAGAATCTAACAAGGCGTGTGATCGTGGGTGATTAATTTTTTACCACATTGAAAAATAAGAAACTTCACCGTTTCATGTTTTAAGAGTCGAGAAACGGTCGAAAAGGTGACTCTATCTCTTTTAGATTTGACACAAGCGTGAAAGGACAAGCGCTTGGTGATCCTTTCAAATTTAGGGAGTCAGAAAAGATCAAATGACTACTCAGGAATACTAGGCAAAAAGGTGTACCAAATAACCGTGAACTGCAATATACACCTTGGTTCCAATAATGAAAGAGAAATCAACCAAGGACTTTTCGTACGTGCAGGCAATCTCCCCGAATGATGTGTTCGGTGTATCACGGGTATAGGGCAGCAGACTCGGCTTCCTATGGATAAAGGATTGAAACCTAGTGGGGTCTCCCTTTATATACGCAACGGTACGGGGAACGCAAGTCCGTACTAGTGTTGTCTAAAGCCGAGAGGCGATCGACAGCTACTAGGTTTTAAGACGCCGGAACACGTCTCTAGCCTAGACCTTTAAATGTGTTTCGTTAGATTTCAATGCTGCCTTAGTGTAAGTTGAGTAAATTTTAAAGTTTATCTTCAATTACGTTTCAGTTTTCAGGCCCTAACGAATGTGATGTCTCAAAAATCTCCTAAATGCAAAACTACATGCCACAGTATATCATTTCGTTCGATGAAAGCTAGCTACAGAAGAGTTAAGAGCTTTTTACACAAACAAAATGATCGGAAGACAATCAGTGATATCTCTAATGCAGCTAATGAAACTAAAAACTTTTCTTTCAAAGTCACTAATTACTAATAACACCGAAAAGATTTTAATTTGCACTAATCAATCAAAAGAAAAAGAGATTTTTTTATATTTTCAATGTTTGAGAGCTAGATGCACTAAACAAACCAAAAACAAATGAGAAGCAATTTGAGAAATGATAATAAGAGAGCAAAAACAAGCAGATTTCACTCAATGGCACAAACAATCAGATCTCAAATCGACCAAAAGTCTCTCAAAACCAAGAAAAGTCCCAAAGACACTAATGAGCCATGTAATCTAGGCCCAAAATGAAGCAAAGCGAAATTCGAATGAAAACGAAATCAGTCACTCAAAAAGCGCAATAAAATGATAGACAACTGTCAAACGAATGCAAGGAAGCAATCCCAAAGTCGACTGAACGAATGAAAACCAAAAACTCCCAAGGGAGGCTCGACTCACAAAAGCACCTAGATGCCCTAGGGCTCGAATGCAAAATCGAAAGAAATAGGCAAACAACCAAAGGATGGAGGTTACAACCAGTCAAACTAGGCTCCAGTGCACTCAAACAGCCGAAAAAACAAGATCAAAATCACAAGTCAGTCCCAGAAAGCATAAAACACAGCAAACCCTAATAGCTCACAGGATTGGTGCGACTGTGAGCTTGAAATTAGTGCTAGAAAGGAAATGGTGTGGGTGATACACAGGCAACCTGCGCCAATGGGCACGGCTGTTGCAGTAAAAAGCGCGCCAGCCGAGTTTACTATGGGAAAATGAAAAACAAGCAATCTCAGACACAGACAAGTGATGAAAAGGCTAAAACAAAGCCAAACAAACAGAAAAACCAGTCCAAAGAGCTGACCAAGCAAGCAAGGCCAAGAAATTGACCGAAAAGAGAAGACAATACTCCAAGTTGTTCAGTCCGTAAACTAAACCGGAGATTGACTGAAGCAGCGTTGATCTACTCCGCTAATGCAGAGCAAAAGCGTTTCGAAGGCTATCTGGCTGTGCTTCAGACTCCGTCTATAGTTTACAAATCAAACAACAAGCTGATTCCCCAGTGGAGTCGCCAAATTGTTGAGGAGGTAAATCCCCTCTGCGGACAGAGGCGATCCCTACTAGCCCAGATCGGGTCTAGCAACAATCAAACATGCTACAGTGCAGGTTCCTAATTGCAAATAAACCGACTTGCGAGGAAGGCTTACCTGGAATCCAACGCTGTTGTTTGTAGAAGAGGTGGTGCTCCCGTTCCTTTGCCCTGGCAGATCACAATCCTCATGATCTCCGTGATCGGACACCTGCACATGCAAGAAAAAACACAAACGCAAGCATAAAATCCAGTATATACAACTATATGTCAGTCGAAGAGGACATAACTCATGAACATAATCAAGAACAAGAGTGGAACCATAACCAATAGTCGCTTATCATTAATGAGTCAAAGAAGAATACAACCATAGCTTCAACGCAGCACTCTCCTTTGGTGGGTCGTCAGCAAAACATGTCTCGATAAAGCCTGTCAAGGATGGGACAAGCCTCTCTCTCCAGATACTTGACAATAGTCTCCTTGCTTGGATTTGGCCTTAAGGGAATCAAGAAGGCTCTTGCAGCATAAGGATGTGAAAGCTCTTGGGAACTAGCTTGCAAAGGAGATGAGCAAGCTTTTATAGATGGAGGAAGGGGAGTTAGGATCCCTATAATTATGGGATTGGCCTTATCATCAAGGAAGCTTCCATGAGAGGTGGCAAACCACTTCCTCTCTATGGAAATCCGTAGCCAAACCTCCCAACTCAAGATAGATATCAGTCCAGGAATTTTTTAGGACGAAACTTTCGCCATTTATTTTTAAAAAACACCTCTTAATATGGTTGGCACGGGTGTGGCTCTATGACAGAGCGCCAATTGGCGTGCCCTCTTTGGAGGATTTTCCCCCTTGGCACGAGGGCTGAACTGTGGAACCGCGCCAATGGAAAAAGAGCTATTTTTAGGGTTTTTTGCAGGGAGATGTCTTCAGGGCAATGAAATCTCATCTTCAGAGGGATGCAATGAAAGTATTTTCAAGTCTTGTCTCTGCTCACAGGTCACAGAATGAGCCCTCCAATGTGCGGGATGGGGAATGGCAGGGACGGTGACAAATTGCTGTGTAACACCCCCACTCTCCAAACAAATCTTCCCATGAACATAGAAACATCAACAATATATGGAAGCAAAAACCAATGAAAACAAGTTGCCATATGACAACCAGAAAGTGGATCATAGTTCCACATATGGAACCAACATAGTGCATCCCTTGCCTGCCTCAAAAAACATAATAGCAAGTGCCCTTCCAGCCACTTGTTTGCTACCACAATCATCCTACAAGATAGGATCAAGAAAGTAAAGTATGGTGCCAATGGTGCACACCAAGAATCATGTGGCCTCCCCCACAAACCACCAATAAAATAGCCAATCTCAATGCTACATTTGGCCTCAAGTACATCCTAATTGAATGCATAAGAAGGACTGACCATCCTTAATACAAAATTCTTCTCATATAAAGTAAAGATGTGTAAATCATAATGCAAATGTGTACCTCCTCTACAATGTACTTTGGTCCTTGAGTTGAAATGGCTCAACTGAAAATTCTCCCTCACCCCCAATGAGTAGGGAAGTGGCTGTGACATCCTCTCTATCACCATCTGGGCTATGAATCTCTCCATATGATGAAATATATCTTTTTGGATGCCCTCCCAAGTGAACTCCTCCATCAAAAAATAGATCTACTCATGTATTAATCAAATATTCTTTAAGAACCGAGATCTAGTCTCCTTATACAAAATACAAGATAACCCGACAAGGGTTTCTTGTCAAACACCCTGCATACAAAATGGGATATTCAGTAATTTACTGAATCACCATTGTAACACTAAAGTACATGAGTGTAGAAGGCTTAAATATTTCTGATCTGATGTAGATCCCTCAAGGGCTTCCTCCTATGAAAGGATGAAGCTCTCAATCACAAGGAAACACTACAAAGGAGCCACCAAACCATGCACTGAATACTTCCTCTAGAATGACACATTCCCTAGTTAGAACAACACTGGGAATGTATGGGAAAAGTGTGGTATAATACCATAGATATGAATCAGCTCTGGAGCTCTCCAAACAGGTCCCTCAAGTGAAGGAAACCTTCCTCCAATGAGAAACTAGCTCAGAAGCCGAGATTCTAATCCCTTCCATTGCTGCACCTAGCAACACTACACAATCTCTGGAAAAAAATGCGCTGATGAAGTTGGCTGAAGCTTGGCCTGAAAACCTGATGTGGAATGATGAATTCAAACTCTCCCAATGAGGCTCCTCAAGGAGATAGGTGGGATTCCTGCCCAAGAACACCCTGTGCTAAAAAGCACTATTACTCTGCTAAAGAGCAAGAGGAAGCAAAAGTCTGAGCAGACATGAAAATTAATCTAAGAAATGAAAAATAATGTTGCCATACTCTTCCTTATATAAAATATGAGTTTTCTTTCCCTTTTCCCCACTCAATTAGGTCATCTCTATCCAAAGATATATCTCCCTCCAAAATTGTGTTATTCCTCCTTGGATTCCTTCTCCTCCACAAATGCGTTGTTGACTTAGTCAAAGTAGAATGAATCAGCTTGATATTATCCATGTTCACACATGGAGGTGTTTTATTAAGCTAGAAAGAGTGTTCCCTTTCACATTTGGAGTTTTTTTATCCTCCTTAGGAGACTTATGGATTTTCTACCCATTTATTCACCGACTAAAGTTGTTGCTAACTCTAATGTTCCATTTAGCTTTGAGCCTAAAATTTTGGAACATTACAGTCCTCCCCTCAAAAATATTTGCTTGACCTCAAGCAACTGTATAAGGAGAGAAAAATTCCTCCCCTCCTCCTCATGTGGCCTCCCATCAATAGCCTCCATCACTGCCTCAAGAGAATCTGCAAATAAATTGTAATCCAATGTTTCCTCCCAAGTGTGAAAAACCAAATGGTCGACATCAATCAAAGGTGGAAAGTGTGAATGGAAACTTGCTTGCTGTCTCATGGCCTCCCCAAAGTAGGAGTGATGATAATAATGGTGAATGAGTGCCTCCCTCACCCATGCTATTATCCAAATGAAGTGAGTCACCCTCCAATATGGTAACTCATGAAAAATCTCCTCCACTGTAATGTTCCCACTTAACCTTAGCTAAGAGGAACATTCAATTTTGTTTTAATTTATGTTTCATGAATAAATGAATAAAGGAGGACATGTAAAACTCCTAAAAAGTCTAAATAAATCAATTCCCATGTAAACAAAGACAAATCAAGGCTATGTAAATAATCACTTGCAGGTGTGAAAGACGTTTAAGCTAAATAATGGGTCAACCTTGACCAAATCAACAGCGCTGTCTAGGTTCATTGCATCTCCCAAAGGGATAGCGCAGTTCTATAAGGGAGCCTATAATGTGAAAATGGGTAACTCATCAAAGTGGTTTAGGTTTTTCAAGAGCTTTCTCATCTTATAAAAGGAAAAGGAGAGCAGCAAGAGAAGGTTGTTGATAGATCATATTTCTGAGTATTTGTCTGCTTAGACAAATACCATTCTCTGCTGTTGAGTGGAGGATTGTATCTGGAATTCCTATGCAGGAGTTTCATCTCTTCCTTTGATGATTCAAGGAGGAAATTTTTCTGAAATGAACCACTATTAGGCTTGAGGCCAAGCTTCTACTTACATTGGCAGCGCTGATCCATTGAGGGTTTTGTTGTCTCTGCAAGCTCCAGCAAGTGGTGATCTAGATCTGCAGAGATCTATTGTATTTTTAGAACCTCTTTCCATGAAGTGGGTCCTTTGACCTCTTGGAAAAGTGTATCATTTATTGTACTTCATATCTCCAGTTATTCATTAGTTTTCTGTGTCTCTTGAGCTACAACATTGTTCCACTGGGAAAACTGCGTTATTTATGTATGAGGGTTTGCAGGTTGTTTTGTTCATAGTTTAGATCAGAGATCTCTTGTGTTGGGCTTTTTGGATTTCTGATCTATGTTCTGTTTAGATATGATCCATTGTAATGAAATTATATATTCAGAAATTTACTGCAACAACTTCCAGATCTGCAACTTGTTTCTCAGATCTACTCTTATTCATGCATGCTTTTGACAAAATTCCAAGTGCATCTTGTAGAGAAAACTATATAGTTTCCAGATCTGATATAGATATGATATTTTTTCCATATATATGCCCTAGATCTAAGTTGTAACTTACATCTGCTAAACATCCTGAAAAATAACGTTGTTGAAGCATTTCTGCAAATTTACATGTGCTCCTACTCTCTTTTCTGAAGATTTATTGTTGTATTGGTTCATGATTTCTACTGTATAATGAAAGAGCTTTTTCATAATGATTATTTTCTACTGTAATAATGAGATATCATTTCTCTTGCTGATCTCCACTGAAAATTAGCTAAAACTGCTCAATTCCTGAAGCAGTGCTTGCATTTGACTGCAGCCTTCCCCTTTGGGTTCTTTTTAGCTAGCCTACTTTTTGGGAGATCTCTTTAATGTGCCTAAACTGATTTTTTCGTGACTAAATTCCATATATAAGTCACATATAGCATAAATGAAGGGAACCAAGCCCCGATCCGCTTTATTTTTGCACTATTTTACTTATACAACGTTTTCCTTGAACACCTTGTTGAAATTCCTAAAAAGGGGTTATTCCAAGTTCTATAGACAGAGTCTACAGTTGGCTAGGTAGCATATGGATCTCATCCTTTATTTGAAAGGTGAGATATCCAGTAAATGCCTCTGTAGTCCATCTCTGAAATATAATCATGAGAATCCTGAAAAAGGAATATTACATCCACCTTTGGCTCCTGAAATGTAGGTGGGCTGAATAAATGAACATGATAGGCAAGAGGGCCTATCCCATGTTGTCCTCCTCTCAAATTATGATAAGTGTATAGGGCATGCTGATCTTGGGCTGCAACATGATTTCCCTCCAATGGAAAGAAGAATATTGAGTCTCTAAAGACTCTTCCTCCAAAATCATGAGACATGCCAACCCAAACCATTCCATTCAAGATGAATGGCACATCATCACCATATGGAAACCAAATCAGAAAATGTCTGAAGCTTATGTGCAATTTTGGGTGATACACATGGTCTCTCTGGTGGATACAACACAGTCCTTTCAACTATTGATTCATAGCATCAAGTGGCAAGTTGTTCCTCTAAGAATTTGCAGCTATGCATGTTAGCTCATCTACTATAAGGTAGTAAGCTGAAATATATACCAGTTGTGTAAAATCAAAGCAATACAACACCTGCCCAAATTCATGTAGATATGGGTTATCAATATTACCAGATGTGGCCCTAAAGTGACCATGAAACCCATAAATAATATTTCTCTCATGTGGAGCAATGCACTGTTTACATATGGTGAGAAAGTACCAATAATCAATAGAGTAATCAGCAAGCACATAAATGTATTTCTTACCATGCATCATGTGTGAGATGAAGGTGAGGTCCAAGAGTAAGTCTTCTCATGATGATCCCATCATAGAAATCTACAAGAGGAGAGGGTGAATACTCCCTTTGGAACACCCCATCAATAGAAACATTCTCCCAAGTGACAGTGCTATAGGCCTTAGTAACAAGGCCCTTGTCACTCCATGAATTCTTCCTTTGACATTCCACATGGCAAAGCCATCCACCATCATGCTACTATGTGAGAAGATATTCTTCCAACATGGAAGCCTCTCATAATACTCCAATGCTGAAGGGTAGCCTCCGTGCACCATGAATGTGCATTCCTTCTCTCCGGAAATATCATGAAATGTATGGGAAAATTTCATCCGAAAATCTCCCAAGTGCAACCACAGCAACAAAAACTTCTACTTCTACCCCATCTCTTCCTCATACAAGCCATAGAGTAAGATCATTATGGTCAACTTGTATGATGTCCCAACAAATAAGTCAGCCATGAAGTGCCTCCTCAAGTTCTCCAAGTGGTTCTTCCCAAAAGAAGATAAAAAGTGTGATGTGGCAATCATGGTTTGTCCATGGTTCCTCCTGAAATGTACAACATATAAAGTGGGGAGAATCATGCTCCCAATGGGCACCTTCCCTCTCAAGCCCACTCTCCAAAAAAAGCTCCCTATGAACATAAACATGTCAGCAATATATGGAAGTAAAGTACAATAAAAACAAGTTGCCAATTGACAACCGGTGAGTGCATCATAGTTCCACCCATGGAACCAGCGCTGTGCATCCTTTGCCTGCATCAACATAATAAATAACAAGTTCTATACCAACCACTTGTTTTCTATCACAGTCATCTCATAATATGAAAACATGAAGTTACAATATGGTGTCAATGGTGCACACCAAGAAACATGTGGCTTCCCCCACAAACCACCAAAAATATAGCCAAGATCAATGCTACAAATAGCTGCAAGTACATCATCATACAATATGCAAGAAGAGATAATTCTTCTTGTTGCATCATGCTGCTCAAACAAGGAAAATAAGTACAATACAAAATGTGAAATTATACCTCCTTCATCATGTACTTGAGGTCTTGAGCTGAAATGGCTCAACTGGAAATTCTCGCTCACTCCCAATGAGTAGGAAGGTGGCTGTGACATCCTCTCTATCACCATATGGGCTATGCATCTTTCCATATGATGAAATATGTCATGCTGAATGCCCTCCCAAGTGAACTCCTCCATCAGATGGAAATATACCTCAAAGTGCATAGAAGATAAGTGCTCATGTGCTGCATGTAGCAACTTCTTCTTGAGACTAGAAGATCTAGTCAGGAAGATCCTTCCAGAGGAATAGATGACCACATCATCCACCATGTATCTTTCATCTCCATCCGGGTCATCAAGAATCATGCATGCACCAAGATCCTTGGAGTACTCTACCAAGAGCTGAGATCTCCAATAACGATCAATCCTCTTAAGAGACAGTGCTAGTGATCTGGCATGTGAATCTCTCCTCATGTTGTTGCCTAATACTTTGAAATCCCCCATGCCAAATTATTACTCCAAACTCTTCACCTCTCCAAGTCCAAGAGTGGTGAATCCAAAGACAATATGTCTTCAATCAACTCTAGATTTGGTGGCCTCCTAGGTGGAATGCCTCCATGTAATGAGACATCAATGTCAAGAGTGGACTGCTCATATGGTTGGGCAACCTTGCCCCTACCCTTATAACACAAATCAGTCTGCCTCTTCCTTGCATTGGCTCTCCGAAATAGAGAAGGGTGTGTGCCTCTCATCAAGTGATGCTGCTCTTCCTCCCTGACTCCTCCTTCTAGCTGCAATGATGCACAATCATGCCGCTCACTGATTGTGCTTAGATCTCCATGTATACGATCCTAGGGAACTTCTTGTGAGGATACAAGAATCCCTCCAGTTGGAGCATGTGTTCCTCCTTCCTCTACTTGAGGTATTGGATGTGCTCTAGATATGACAATGATGTTGCCCTCATCTTCATCAATGTGTATGGGAAACATCTCAATAGTTGGATCCTCCTGTGAAAAGGAGATCCCTATGCCCTCTTGTTCAAGAATATGAATTGGATGTCTTGCTTCCATCAATGTGTAATGCAAGATATCATCTCCTCCCATGGTTTCCTGAAGTGGAGTTTCCTTCATCACATGCAAGGGTTTTGTTCTCTCAATTTTTCCTTGCTCATGTGCCTTAGGAAGTTTTTCACCAAACCTTCCCACCAATGTCTCTATGAATATTGCATAAGAGAAAGTGTTTTCATTTCTTAATAACAAGATTCAAAAATCCACCATGCATGAGCCTTACCTTTGAAATGTAGCACTGCAACTCTGATTGCTTCATCTTCAAAACTAATCTAAGAGCGTAAATAGAATCTAACTATTTCACCCGGGCTCAGTGAACATGTGCCCAGGTGATGTTGAGCTCCAAGAATGTTCTTTCTTCCACCACATTCCACTCCATTTCTTTTGTCCATTGTTAATCTCAGGCTCAAATGATCAATAGAATTAGTTAAAATTTCTTTGAGAATGAATATCATGACTAACTTGCTATGTTTTTATGATTTTTTCATTGTAGTACTTTTTGAACTAAATCTAGCTACAGAATGCAGACATTCTGTAGCTAGTTGCCAATTCTGCAACCGTCTTCATGTCTACATTCTGTTAGGTTCCGTGATTTGGTGATTGGCAAGCCAAATAATGATGTAACATCAAACCAAGCTTTGGAGCCCGAGGACCTAGCCTTCCTGGACTAAGAGAGGGCTCTCTCTATATGCGTAAGGGATATCTGTGTGTTTGTTTATCGTGTTCTGATTTTAGGCTAGTTATGGAGTATGTTTTTTTGGTTTTGGTTTTTTAAGTTGTGAGGGATGAAACTGATCAAAGATATAAAATAGATAACAAGATGTAGATTAACTGGGCTATGGGGTCAAAAGGTCAAGAAAGCTATAAGATGACGATACAAGGCTGTTGAAGGGCCGATTTGATTTCAAGGTAGAAAGGATATTTGGGAAAAATGGAGTAAATGGACATCAAGTTTGTGAACAACAAAGAGTTTCAAGCATCACTGGTTCAATAGATAACATAAACATGGTAAAGAAAACCCTTAATCATGCAAAATGTAACTATAAACTAATCAGCACATCGAAACGAACATTCAAGTCATGCATAGAAGTATAAGACCCTCTAACTTTGGGAAATGGCTATCAGACTTTGGGGAAAACACATAAGACAGACTAACAACTCAAAACACTATGCCGGAACACCTAAACATAGTACTTCAAGTCACTGGGCACTTTGAACAACAAGATTTGCATAGTTTTAGGCAAAGGGCTAGATCGGGACTAGGCTTCCTTGGTTCAAACAAAATGATAATCTTAATCAGTCAAAGAGATAGTTTCATGGATGGAACTATGGACAGTCATAGGTAAGCAGGGCACACCATACATCCTACTCAACATGCATAGAACTATTAATGAAACTAGCAACAATATCCTCAAGTTATTAAAGAGTAGTTAAGAATTCTTTAATGCAACTAAGGAAGAAGAAAACATAAAAGCTATGAAGATTCGGGAATTTTGAGGTGCCTCCATGGGCATATCTCAAATTTAATCTCTACTGATCTATAGCAAGCAAGAAACATGTATCATGAATGAAAACTAGAAGACAACAACAAAGCAAGAAACGCTATACCATTCTACCATGTCATGGAATCCATCAACAATCCTTCATCATCCATCCAAGAACATTCAAGAGGCAATCCAAAAGCATAACACAAGTATTTTCTCCAAAGCTCATATGACCAATATATTGCTTCTCTTCTCAAGTTCAACCTTGTTTACAATGAGAGCTTGTGGAATAAATAGGCTCAAGTGAGGAAAACCTCATGGTTCAACTTCCCTCCTCATTGGCCTAA
This sequence comes from Pinus albicaulis, assembly GCA_034641835.2. Classification (NCBI taxonomy): domain Eukaryota; kingdom Viridiplantae; phylum Streptophyta; class Pinopsida; order Pinales; family Pinaceae; genus Pinus; species Pinus albicaulis. The sequence goes on from JAXQQM020065949.1 coordinate 27,680, forward strand.
TCAAAATATCTAAACTTGTCCTTGAGGCTTTGCAAAGCCCAAGGCACAAAAATATCTCATAAAATATCTAAAAATTGCTAAAAAAGGGAATTTAATTGACTTTGCATCATTTTCCAAGTGCAAAAATAGCTAAACGCACATTTGGAAAAAGCAGATTTTTGAGGTTCAAAAATTACAAAAATACTTCAAATTTATATCAAGAAAAAGGTCCCCTGACTTTCCGGAAACATTTGGCAGCCTTCCTGATGTCGAAACGAGGCTCATGATAGCTCGTTGGAAAGCTCTGAGTGTCTACTTTTTGGCGCAACTAAAATTTCTTCAATCCAATACCCAAAAGTCCTCCAAATCTGTACCTATGTGTAAAAAAACAAAACATTGCAGCCTGCTGATAGACTAGGCAGAGTGTGCAAAAACTGAGCATTTTTCTCCGTTTTGAGGGGGCAAATGATCTCCAAATGCTCTGAAAATCACTGAGGACATGCTCATGAAATTATGGCATTCGATGATACCATTCTCCTCCCTTGATGAATCCTCAAAATGAAATGGCGAATTTATGAGTTTTTGATCAAAAACTCAAAAATGCCAAAAAACAAAAAATTTGTCAAAATGGACCCAAAATTGGTGTGCATGACCCTCAAGGGTCCTTAGCAACATGTTCCGAAGCTTGGGTCCAAACTCCAAGTTTAAAGGTGTCTTTCTTCCTTATCTTCTTGAAACTGCTGTCCTTGATCATTATCCTTATGCTGCTGCTCAAACTGATGAGTTGCTACTGTTCAGCACTCTCTTCCTCGGGTTCCTGCTGCTGCTCATCTTCACCACTGTCATGTTGCTACCCCTCATCTTTAGTTTGTTGCTTCCTAAAACATTGCCTTTCTTCTTTTGTATGTAATTCAACGAATCAATTCAACACCATAACACAGTCAAACAAAAGGTATCTATATAGTCAAAGGTTACTGTGTTTATAGAAATGGTGACAGAGCTTGAAAGGTTTTTTTTGATGTGGTAACAAAGGTCTTGTAGCAGTCAAACAATCAAGGCTTTTCTTCAAATGAAACCCTGCTCCCTTTGGTATGCCTTTCAACTAACATTTTAGTGATAAGCATACAAGTAGTCAAAATGTAATACACAACTGAATTTTTTTCTGAGTTTGGATAAGGTCATCCAGTTCCTTGTGTTTTGGTGTGATTACAAACAATTCTGTAGGAGTCAAACAACAAAAACTCCTCTTATCCAAAACACTGCCCTTGTGTTCACTTTTCTTCATATAAAGTTTGACAATACCTCCAAATGGTGAGCTACAGCTTTATACACTACTTCTGCTTTATGAAACAAAAGAGAAACAATGTCCTTGCCTTTTACTACATTTAAGGAAAATATTTTTAAAATGAGAAAACACCTAATAACAATTATTGCTATCATAGAAATAGGCCCATTGTTTTCATTTTCCAAACTTTGTGTTTCGTCTTCTGAGCAATGCCTCTACCTTTCATCACTGTTTTGAGGGCAACTACTGGGCTTTTAGACATCAATAAGATCCCACCACTTTTCTATGTTTACCTGAGTAGCCCGAAACCAAAGCAAAACTTGAGTTTTAAACAACCCTGTCAATCCTCCTAGGCAATGCCTTCTTCATTATAAATGTTGACAGAGGTCATGGTTATATCTTGGCCTGGAGGGCAGCTCTAAGTTGCTCAAAACTGATGAATCATTCTTCTAACCTCTCATAGTGATAAAATTCATCACAACATTTAATACATCCCCTACATTGTCTCACCGGGAGTTTCATCTTTTCACCATTTATTTAGTCTTCAAATGTCACAGCAAACAAACCTTTAGAATTTTGACAATGGCAAGGAGGCATCATAGAATGCCTTTACAATTTGATGGCAGCCCTTATCGAGGAGTTGGAGCAGCTTTTGAAATTTGTTTGATGTGTATTGGGTGTTTAAAAAGTGCGCGGCACGTTCAACCAGGAGAACGCTGCGCAACATCAACTGTCGGTCATGTGTCGGGCCCTTGTGACCAAAGGACACAGGCATGCCACGCGCCTATGTATTCCTTTACAAAAAGTGCGCCTGAACGCGCCGCACAACGCTACAGGCGCGTCGCGCGGCTTCCAGACCCAAAAACACTGCTTTTTCGCTTACGAATTTCTTCTCCGGTCTTGTGAACAGCAAGGGGGAGTTCGTTCTCTGTTTTGAAACGTGGGAAGGTAGAAGCAACGGTCCTTTAACCCTTATATTTGAAGAAGATCAAACCCTTGGTGACGGTCTTGAAAATTTTCAAAAAGCCTTATATTTTTAAACTTAAATATGACTCATCTCATTCTTTTGATAACAGAACTAATATTTCCTTTATACCAGCAAAAACATAGAGGAAATGATTACTTCTTTATAAGCCTGTCCTCCATTTTTTACTGTGGATAACAAATTTTTTGTATGATGTAAGCGCAAATTCTTTTACAAAAGTTCATCCAACCCAAGAAATATTAACTTATCCTCAGATTTCTGAACTGATCCAGCTGTGGTTTCCAGGATATAAAACAGGGATGATGTTGTAGATTTGAATTTTGAACAAAGGAGAGCAATTCTTATTAATTTCACCCCTTTTATGAAGAGCAGCCTATTCAGAGCCTTTGCCACATGTCATGACCTCTTTTACTCTTTTGAGTGTCTACCTTCACCATCTTTCTCTAATGATGATGAACCTATTCGTTTATAGGTTTTGCCTTGTGATTCAAAGGTAATGAAACTCCTGCAGACTTTTTGAACCTACTTCTTTTCCTCTATTCAACATGTAAGAGTAGAGTGCCTTGACTTATTTTCACAAGGCACTTGATTTCCATTGTGACTGTGGCATGCTGGTAAGTGGATTTTGCCTTCAATGATTTCTAGAACTTGAAAAATTATGCCAAAGCTCCTTTGGCTTCTTTGAGTATCTGCTTTCACTAGGTTCCAGTATCTGAAAACATGTAATGATCTTTTTGCATATTTTGTAAACTTGTTTGGAGTGCCCTTTCTGCTGAAGAAAAACTTAACTGCCACTTCAGAACCCCTTTTATACTTCTGATTCTTGAAGGGCATATTTGCCTCTGTCATTTGAAAGGAGGTGGCCTACCTTTTAACTTGGTTTGACATTCTCTGCCTCCAGGTGTTTCATCAGTTTCTTCTTCAACTGTAGGTGTCAAACTTGCTGCATCTTTTAGAGTTTGCCATGGTCTTTTGATTAAGAAGGGCATTCTTTCCAATACACTTTCTCTACTCAGAAAATATTACTATGATGTCTCTGTCCATTTGAATAATGACAACCTATGTTTGTTTCCAGCTGATTATCTTTACATTCTTTTCCAAGGTTTCAAAACTCAGATCATAACTTTTTAATATCCTTGTGTTGAGGAGACAAACATATGAGGTGTAAAAATCAGCTAGAGTTACTCATAAACACCAAAGCTCTTATTATCCATTTTCTTCTAATGGAGCTCTGAAATCAACAAACCTGCTGCATCTGAAGGCTACATTTTTCTTTGTGGTGGAGTGTAGATCGCAACACCATGAACTTGCACTAGCGCTTTGAATGAGAACAAGATGTCACATGTCTGGGACTGTGTACTACTTGCCTGCCTTTTCTTTATGTTCATCCAGAAACCATGGACTGTATTTCACATTTAAACAGAAACAAAAGAACACACATAGGTCTTTTTTACTGAAGTATTTGCCTGCTCAAGATTGATTTGAGCCATTCATATTAACACCCCTGCAGAGATATTTGTTATGATAGCCTTGATTAAAGGAGTCCTTTTTTGATGCGCCATGATGATGACTGAAACTTCAAATGATCCTCTTTCTTAGGACACAAGACCAAAAACTCTGCTTTCTTTTGTCTTGCACATTTCAGATCTTAGCCCTGTTTTGATCATCACTTTCACTCAGAAACCTAGAGTCACTGTTTTACTGTCTAGTAAAAAAAAAACCTGTGCTTATAGTATGTTTTGCAATCCTTGAAGTCAATATTGGCCATCGCCCTCTGCTTGTAGATGAAGGAGGCGCCTTAACCCTCTGCTTGTAGATGAAGGAGGTTCTTGGCCATGACAAATTACTAGTCTGTTTGACAGTGGTGTCTTTCTTCTACTGTGATTTCATACTGAATGGAAGCTGCAAGGTCTTGATGAGTAATTCCTTACCCCGCAGATGTATCTCAGGCTCATGTTGACATTGAGAAGCAGTTGTTCTTCTAAATTTGGATTCAAGAATTTTCTCCTGAGATGATAATATATTTCCTGTCTTTGTAAAATCCATAAAACACTGTAAAACACCTAATAATCAGCTTGAGACTATGGTATATGCAGTGCTGAGACTTAGGGGTGTGTAAGTGGTGCGACTTAGGGCTGTGATCAATTTCATTTGCAGAGTGGGAGGTCTGTCATGATTGGTCTGTATCAGATGGAGGTTTTTTGGCCTTTTGATGGTTGCCAAGGGTAAAATGCCTTAAAGCGGCACTTCCTAACTTAGGGGAGGCTTTTGAAACAGACGTTGGATTGTCCTTTTAGAGCTGATGGGCAGACCAGTAGGGCTAAAGCTAGATAGGATAGTGATAATGAGTTTTAACCTTGACATGGGTGGACTGAAAAGCAGGAGGGCGAAAAAGTTTTATGAAGGTTTTCTAGATGACAAATTGACATATGGAGATCAGCTTCTAGAAAATTCAGCTATGGATCTAGTCATCACTAACAAGTGAAAAATACTGATGACTAACGGTGGCTCCATTTGGGGAGGGCAGCTCCTCGTCAGGAGGTGTCTAGAATTCAGATCTTTGGCTTATGAAGACTAGTGCCTTACCCATTGGCGCAAAATTTCACCCTTCTTTGATGCTATTTCTAAAAAGTGACAGCATGGTTAACATCAATGATATTTGTACCTACCCCACTATCTTTCCTAACATTTTTTCTTCTCTTTGGCGCATTTGAACTAGCAGCCTTTTGACAATGTATATTTTTATTTTTGCAAAATGAACCTATCTACTTCTACTCTTATATCTTCCAGGAGTTCAGATTAAACTGATGAACTCCTTCATTACTCTACCTATGCTAGATCAAATGTCAAGATTAAGCAGTTTGACAGGATTTTGTTCTCTAATCTAAAACATGAAATTTAAAATGATCAAATCAGGATTAGACAGTCTGATTTGTCATGCATTTGCGGCATAAAAGACAAGCTGCACACAAATATTATTTTGCAACAAAAGGAAAACTAGACAAGCGGGGCTAAGATGTACAATGTATTTTTCATCCCTCACTTCTCTCTTTGGTTCTGTTTTAGGCATGTGGAACCAGAATCTCTCCCTAATATAAACTGTTTGATAAGTCAATCTTACACAATGTTGACTATCTTTTTCACTCACTAACTTATCAGCAAATAAATTTAAACATGCTCAGCTATGATTAGGCTAGATAGCTGAACAAGACATTGAAGTACTAGTAGCGGCACTTAGACTTGCACGCTTTCTGAAGGACTATTTTTTGGAACATAGGGCCTTTGTTCTATCTTCACTCGCCCCCTTTTCTATCTTTTACTGTTTTTGAATTTTCTATTTTTCTATGTTTAAAACAGTGGTATATACAATGAATGAAAGTATTTCAAACTCAGAAATCTTGGAAATGACAGAATTTAAGCATCTTATCCTCGTAAGGATCTCCTCTCACCCTTGGCCCACTCAACTCCTGAAAAGAGAAATTTGGGAAGTTTTCTCTCTCTAACATGACACAGGGATTCATGCAAGAATCTCTAAACAAACCGGTATCTTCCCGTTGTACCTCTTTGAATATCTGATTTCCACTCCTTTCCTTACTGTACATCTTCCTCAAGTAATGCATGTACTCTTGGTCATTCTTGAAATAGATAATGACATCATCAAGGTATGAAAAAATGCAGAAATTTAAAACTGGGAACATGGCCTTCATGAACAGATTTCTGATATTGGGTGGTTTTGCAATTTTGATTTTGAAATTAGATCTACCTCCCGCAAACTGGAAAAAATCTTTAAGCTGTCTACTTTGCAAGGGAATCTTTTGAACATGACCTGCAACATCATCTTGCGCAAACACATGATTAAAAGCACTTTTAATTGGTATATCATGGTCTTGGGTAGAAAAAACAGAATTTCTGTTATAGGGATATGCAGTAGTATTTCTAAAATCGAAACAGACTCTATGACCAGCTGTTTTATCCTTGATTATTATAGTTTGGTTCAGATTGTTATGTCTTCTCTTGTCAAGGTTATTCTTTGTGGAAGAAAAAGTATCACAACATTTTCCCTTGTTTTTACTGTAGAAATTGGTATTCTGCATGAGATTTCTGATTTTAGCATTTCTGAGTTCTTCATGAAAAGACAGAATTTGAGCCAATTTCAGTAGCTCAGGTATGCTAGGACTGCATCTATCATTCTTTCTCATAAGAAATTTATCAGGCATTTTTTCTAGATTTTGAGTTGCTGAGGCTATAGTCAAAGTTTCATTTGCAGTGGATGATCCATATGATGGTAAATCTTTGAGGTATGGTAGAAACATTAAACTCCCTTGCTCCTGGGTTCCGAACAGGTTGATGATGTGTAAGTCTTCTAAAGCCTTTACCTAGAAAAAAATTTCGCAGGTTACTGCTGGTGTTTGACTAGGGTTAGAGTAATTTGCTTGATATTACATAAGGGTTTGCGCTTCTTGCTCTAGTCCCACCTTAGAAGGGACATACTTACTTTCTTCATGACACAGCTATTCATGATCATGGTAGTTTTGAGTGTCTAGTTCATCATAGAGCACCAGGGGCAGCTGATGTGGTGGATCTAAGTTTATTTCAGTCTCTTCTGAATCTTCCTCCATGTTTTCATCAATATGCATAATGAAAGAGTTCAGGTCGGAACGTAAGGAATACATTGGAATGTTGTTTGGCCTCTCTTGACTACTAATCATCTATTTCATGTGTGACTCTCGGTAGAGTATTCTTGTCTGGTCGAACACAGGAATGGTGGCGTATGACATGTCCAGTTGAATATTCACTTGGAGTTTGGCTCCCCAAGATCTGGATAGAAGCATTCCGTACTTGGGAGGGATGTCTGCCACTACTATATCCATGATTAGATGTTTCGCAGGTATTTGGGCTAGACTAAAACAAAGGTCTTTGATCAAACCCAGACATTTGACTCTACTCGAATCAAATGAATACAAGTCTTTGTATGGTCTTGTGATTTCCAGGCCTAGTCTTTCCATTACTACCTTCGGCATAAGATTATGCGAGGCGGCGGAGTCTAGCATGGCATTGTGGAGGATTTGGACGTGGATGTTTAGGCTAATGTAGAATGGAAGAGTAGTTCCTTCTTGGAATTTTCCCTCTATCTTCGGACCAAACAACACTTCAGGAGTGTCATCAGCCAGATTAACAGTGTTCGCATCATTTCCTATATTTAGGACTTTTAACACTTAGGTTTTATAAGAGCTTTGAGCGATGAGTTCGGTAAGAGGCATGGTGATCTTAATCTTGGCGATTTTGCCTTCAAAGCTAAAAGGCAGCTGAAGTTTAGATATGTTTGTTTCAGATTTTTCAGCCACGACCTTCTCTATGTTCTGAGTTTGTTGGCTTTGTTTCGGGATTTTGTTTGCCATAGTTGCTTCAGTAACTTTTGTGGAAGTACTCGGAGCAGCTAAGTCAGGACTAGTTTGGGTAACTTTAGCTTTGTTTTGGTCACTCTTCTCGACTGTGATTTTGTTACTGTTAACTGCTTTCCTAAGGATGGTATCAGGGGTTTTAGCAGTATCTGAGTTACCTTTCTTGGAATTATCTTGGTTTCTTTTGCTTCTAAGGTCATATTACCGGTGAGATTCTATTATGACATTTTGAAAATCTATCGTAGGGTCGTCGAGATATTCATAGTTGGCCTCATCCTGATTAGGGGAAAAGAATGCTTGTTCTTCTTCTGTGAGGTACACCTCACTCTCATTATCAGACCCTATAAGGTTCAAATGACTTTCACCAATGGCTTCTGTATCCCTATCATCTTCTTCCACATAATTTTCATTAAATGGTGGCCTAATTTGTTGGTCATTTTCCCTTGGTCTGCTTTGAGGCTGCTCCCTCCTAAAGTTTTGGTTTCGGTTTCTGTTTGGAGGGTTTGGCTGGTTGTCCCTAACAGGATATTTTTCATTCATCCTTTCCCACATTTTGGCCATGGTTTTGACTAATTCATCTATTCTAGGATCTAGGGAAGGTGATGAAGTGGAGACCTCATCTTTATATGTGACCTTTCTTTCTGATCTAGTCCTAGCCCTTTTTTCTGCTAAGTTGGCATCTGCTTTTATGGCTATTTGTTGCATCTCCTCTAAGGTAGGGGGATCTTTGTCTCTCAGATGATATGTCATGTCCGGATCGAAACCCTCGGGGAATTTTGCCAAGGCTAAACCAAGTGGGGGTTTGAAATGAGGTGGGAGGGAGTTATACACACTGTTGAACCTAGTGCAGTAAGCCTGGACACTTTCCCCATTTTCCCATTTTAGGTTGTTATATTCTTACAGGATTTGAATAGCGTTCCTTCGGATTTCCCACCTATTTCTAAAGATTTGATGTAGTTCTGGGATGTTGTGGATGCTGTTTGGAGTCAAGCTTTTGAACCATGTTTTGGGTTCACAACCCAGGCTTTGGGCGAATATTCTCATTTTGACAGTCTCGTCTTGTACCTCCAAGTATTCATAAGCATCACTCATCCTACTTATATGCTGTTGAGGTGTGGTGGTGTCTTCTCCGGTAAAGTGTGGGATTTTGTCTTGATATTTATTTGGGAGAGGAGCCAAAGGCGGTGGCAACACCAAAGGTGCATACCAGGCTGCCATGACGGGAGCTAATGGATGATGTACAAGATGAGGACTAGTGGGATGAGATGAGGTGGTTTGAATAGGTGTGGCAGATGAACTTGGACTAGTGATCTGGTTTTGAGCAGATCTGGGATGGTGGGAGCCAAAGTGATGGAGAAGCTGAAAATCAGGGGGTGTGGAAGGTGAAGCTTCTATACTAGGAATCTGTGGTGGGTCTAGGGGTTCAAGATCATCAAAGTCTATCTTACTATGAAACTTGCTTCTGAAAATAGTTTTTGATGATTCTAATTCAAAAGGTGAATCTGGTAGGATAGTGAGATGTTTAGGTACTGATCTTGTTTTACGGATGGATCTACCAGTAGCTAGATGGTCAGTTTCGGAAGCTTGCCACAGAATCTTCTCTGGGTCATCTACTATGATAGGGGGGTTTGGGTCTGGATGGGATCTGGTGTTAATTCTTCGTGAAGCCAGATTTTGGATCTAGAGTTTAGAGAGAATGGTATTGGTGAATGTTTTGGATGAGTGGTCTCTCTAAAGTTCTACTAAGGTGAAGGATGGTCAAAATAAAAGGGATGGACTAGTGGAGTCGCCAGGTGGAACTGGGTTGTTTTTGTGAAGATAGCTATGGTCCACCACCGGTAACTAATCTGAAAATGTTTTGGATTTTCTGAGTTTTATGTGCAATCTATGGTTTAAAGTATTCTAAATTTGTTTCAAAACCTTGCTAGGGTGGCGATAACAAAAAGAGTTTACTCTAAATGAGTCTATGGACTGCTTGTTTGTTTAAGTATCTAAAGGACCAAAGAGTCTACAAGAGTTTGCTAGACTGTCATGTACTCAGTGTCCCACTATCTCCCGCTATGTTAGTGAGCAATGGGAGAGGTCTATCGGATAGTAACCTAGAGTTCGGTAAAATAGTAAAGCCTACTGGAGGCTAGTGGAGTCGCCAGGTGGAACTTGATTGTTTTTTGAGATATGTGTGTATGGTCCACCACCAGTACTGACAGAAAAACCAATCTAAGGGAGTGTTTTGGGGTTTTTTGAGTTTTATGTGCCTACAAGTTTTGGAAGAGTTTCCTATGACTGACTCATCATTTTCCTAAGATGGTGAAGGAGCTATTTCTACTCTTCGGACAACACTTAAGTTTTCTAAGTTTGAATGAGACTTCGAGAGTTACTAAGGAGTACTTAGATTGTCACTAACTCGGAAGGTCCTACTGTGAGTGTCACTATGTTAGCGAGCAGTGGGATAAGTCAATCAGATAGTATTTAAAGGTCTCTAAAGATTAGGGAAACTAAGCTTGTTTATCACTCAGAGTCCCACCGTGATCGCCATTATGTTAGGGTCCCGTGATTTGGTTGATTGGCAAGCCAAATGACAGTGTAACATCAAACCAAGCTTTGGAGCCCGAGGACCTAGCCTTCCTGGACTCAGAAAGGGCTCTCTCTATATGCGTAAGGGATATCTGTGTGTTTGTTTATTGTGTTCTGATTTTAGGCTAGTTATGAAGTAAGTTTTTTATTTTTGTTTTTTAAGTTGTGAGGGATGAAACTGATGAGAGATATAAAATAGATAACAAGATGTTAGATTAACTGGGCTATGGGGTCAAAAGGTCAAGAAATCTATTAGATGATGATACAAGGCTGTTGAAGGGCCGATTTGATTCAAGGTAGAAAGGATCTTTGGGAAAAATGGAGTAAATGGACATCAAGTTTGTGAGAAACAAAGAGTTTCTAGCATTACTGGTTCAATAGATAGCATAAACATGGTAAGGAAAACCCCTAATCATGCTAAATGTAACTATAAACTAATCAACACATAGAAACAAACATTCAAGCCATGCATAGAAGTATAAGACCCTCTAACTTTGGGAAATGGCTATCAGACTTTGGGGAAAACACATAAGACGGACTAACAACTCAAAACACTATGCCGGAACGCCTAAACACAGTACTTCAAGTTATTCGGCACTTTGAACAACAAGATTTGCATAGTTTTAGGCAAAGGGCTAGATCGGGACTAGGGCTCCTTGGTTCAAACAAAATTATAATCTTAATCAGTCAAAGAGATAGTTTCATGGATGGAACTATGGACAGTCATAGGTAAGCAGGGCACACCATACATCCTACTCAACATGCATATAACTATTAATGAAACTAGCAACAATATCCTCAAGTTATTAAAGAGCAGTTAAGAATTCTTTAATGCAACTAAGGAAGAAGAAAACATAAAAGCTATGAAGATTCAGGAATTTTGAGGTGCCTCCATGGGCATATCTCAAATTTTTTCTCTACTGATCTATAGCAAGCAAGAAACATGTATCATGAATGAAAACTAGAAGACAACAACAAAGCAAGAAACACTATACCATTCTACCATGTCATGGAATCCATTAACAATCCTTCATCATCCATCCAAGAACATTCAAGAGGCAATCCAAAAGCATAACACAAGTATTTTCTCCAAAGCTCATATGACCATATATTGCTTCTCTTCTCAAGTTCAGCCTTGTTTACAATGAGAGCTTGTGGAATAAATAGGCTCAAGTGAGGAAAACCTCATGGTTCAACTTCCATCTTCATTGGCCTAATCAAAATATCTAAACTTGTCCTTGAGGCTTTGCAAAGCCCAAGGCAAAAAAATATCTCATAAAATATCTAAAAATTGCTAAAAAAGGGAATTTAATTGACTTTGCATCATTTTCCAAGTGCAAAAATAGCTAAACGCACATTTGGAAAAAGCAGATTTTTGAGGTTCAAAAATTACAAAAATACTTCAAATTTATATCAGAAAAAGGTCCCCTGACTTGCTGGAAACATTTGGCAGCCTTCCCGATGTCGAAACAAGGCTCATGATAGCTCGTTGGAAATATCTAAGTGTCTACTTTCTGGTGCAACTGAAATTTCTCCAATCCGATGCCCAGAAGTCCTCCAAATCTGTACATGTGTGTAAAAAGCCAGAAAATTACAGTCTGCTAATACACCGGGCAGAGTGTGCAAAATGCGAGCCTTTTTCGCTGTTTTGAGGGGGCATATGATCTCCAAATGATTTGAAAATCGCTGAGGACATGCTCATGATATTATGGCATCCGATGATACCATTCTCCTCCCTTGATGAATCTTCAAAATGAAATGGCGAATTTATGAGTTTTTGATCAAAAATTCAAAAATGCCAAAAAACCAAAAATTGTCAAAATGGGCTCAAAATTGGGGTGCATGACCCTCAAGGGTCCTTGAAAACATGTTCCAAAGCTGAAGCCAAAATTTCAAGTGTTGATATGCCTTTCTTCTCTTTTCGTGTCGGGCACTTCCCCTTTTCTTCCTTCAGTTTCTCTTGGGTGGCCTTTAGCTTGCGCCGGGCAAACTGATTCAACTTTTGATAGTGTTTTGTCATTTTCCTTTGCAGCTCCAGGTCTCTGTTTTCCTTTTCAAGCTTCATCTCCAAGTGTTTATTGGCTCTTTCTAGCCATGCCTCCTTATTCTCTTCAATCTCCTGCTCAAGTAGTGCAGTGAGGGGAAAGGATTGAAGATGGGCCTGTTCTTCTTCCTTTTGCTTATCCAGGGCTCTTTTAAGCCCTATGGTTCTAGGCCTCTTCCGCCTAGGCTGGTCTTCTTCTTCATCTTCATCAAACTCACCGATGAGCTCCTCTATCTTCACTTGTGCTTTAGCAGCCTCATTCTTGTATTTGATTGCTCATGCCTCATGGACAGCCATATGGACACTCATTTGTTTATTTTGGATCTCCAAAAAATGATTGAAGGTCTTTGCCCGATGAAGGTCATTCTCCAATGCTTCAATTTGACCCTCGCAATGGATTAAAAGGTTTTCAAGAAAGCGGGCTTCATTATCACTGTCATCACTTTGGATTGGAATGACAGCCAATGCACCTCCATGTTTTTGACTTTCTCCTATCTTACCTTTCCCTCTGCCTTTGAAAGCTAACCTTGCACTCTTCCTTCTTAGCATGCTAGTGGGAGACCTCTTTGGTGATTTTCTTTTGCTAGGGACAACTCTTGTTACTTTTGGAGTGGCAGCCTTAGGCCCTTTTTTTCTTGTTGTGTTGGGCTTTGTCTTTTTGGGAGAGGGAGGCACAATTGCTTTGCCTTTGTCACCTTCTTGAAACTGCTGCTCTTCTTGAGGCTGCTGTGTGTCTTCTTCAGGTTGCTTCTGCTCTTCAATGTCATGATGTTGATTTGTCTCAAATTCTTGTTGCCCTTGATCATCAACATCATGCTGTTGTTGTGCTTGGATTTCTTGTTCATTTGGTGGCTCAAGCTTCTGTTCATGACCTTCAATATCAAGCTGCTGCTCTTCCTCTTGTCCCTGCTATTCATTTTCACTGAGATGTTGTTGTTCAACACTCTTTTCTTCTTGCTCCTACTGCTGCCCTTCATCTTCAATTTTCTTCTCTTCACCTATTTCTTTTTGTTGTTCGAACTGCTGCCCCTGTTCACCAACATCAAGTTGCTGGTGTGTTTCAACTTCATGCTGACTTTGTGGTTCAAGCTGCTGCCCTTGACCATCAAAATCATGCTGCTGGTCTTCATCAGTTTCTTCATGTTTGTCCTCTTCATTTTCTACTTGTTCATGTCCTTCTTCTTCATGCAGTCCTGACTGTTCTTTAGTAATCTTGAGCCTTCTAGGAGGAGGCCTGCTGGACAAAGGTACAGGGTGACAAATAGGCTGGGTGGGAGATATATGGACAGGAGGAACAGTAGAGAAATCTAGGTGACTGATAAAAACATCCCATGGAACCTCTTTCTTCTCTAGCTGGTGTAGGATGATAATTTTGATCAGAGAATGATGGAAAAGGGAAGCTATTTGCATAGATGGAGTCTTCTTCTGGACTGTGGATGCCATCTTATCGATGCTTTTGTATAAAAGGTAAGGGAGATTTAGCTGCCTAGTTCTAGTGAAATGCATCAATAGTCGGACATGGTAGGCATAAACTCGAGTAAATATCCCTTCACAAGTAAAATACTTCATTATGACCTTCATTAGAGGAGCATAGCTGGCAAGAAGATAAGAGAACGGAAAAATAGTAGTGCAAGTATCTCTGTCCTCGGGCTTGATGAAAGGCTTGTAGTCATCCAGGTCTAGATGGGTCTGCTTGAACCATTTCTCACCATGATATGGAATTTTGGTGGCTTTAGACACTGACCTCGGGGAAAACTTGAAATCAAGGTCTGCTACCTGGAAATGCTTTCTTTGGAACCTCAGGGCACATAGGTGTGTCAAGGGTGAGAAAATTTTTACCTCCTGTACCTTCTGGCAGAAATCTAAACAACCTACCTCATGAAAGTTGAAAAGGATGGATGGATGTGCATTGACCTCCTCTGTAGAGATAGGCTCATATCTCTTATGTAAACCACTTCTGCTGTCCTTCCTGGGTGGCATTTTGGGCTAAATAAGCTCTTGAAGCACCAAGGAGTCTTACTACCTTTAAAATGCCTTCTTTAAACTAAACCCTGTCAATTCACTGTTTTGATAGAGAAACAATGTCTTTGAATGACTTCAAAATGTTTCCTCACACTACAAAACCCCTGCTCTGTCTTAAAAAGTGGAATTTTCACCTTTAATATGTATCTCAGCCAGCAGACCTCTTAACAAGGGACAATACAGTGAAATGGAGACAGACTGTTAGGTGAAATTGCTGGGTATAATGTAAAAATCACCTTGCTTTTATGAATTTTGGAGGTCAACAACCCATTTTTATCTTTGACCAAAGTAAACTTCCTAACTCCACCATCCTGTCCTTGTCTAGTGTGTCAATCAATCAACACAGTTCACAACATATACAGTCAATCTTGAGTGTAGTCATATAGTCAATTTCACAGTTATGGAACAAAGGTGACAGAGTTTTTGAAAAATGCTCCAAAAAGTTCAACAAAGTCTGTAAGAGTTTTATCTTTTCAAATAATCAAGGTTCCTTATCAATGTAGAACCCCGGTCCTCCTTTAGAAGAATACCTTTACAACTATCCAAATATCAACTTATCAAATAAGCTTGAAGAACAAAAGACATTGTAGTAGAATACACAGTGAACAACTTATCTTTTCTGTGGTTGGTAGGGGTAACCTGCCTTTTTGATGCTTTGAAGATATAAGGTATCTTGTTCTTTGATATGTAGAGGTGAAAACAAACAGCTCTTAGTTCAACACATCTCTTTTCCTTGTAGGCACTTTTATTAGTATGCCCACCACTCCGGCACAACTTTGATCAATGGATACTTTCACAGCAAAAACACAGTTTACAGATATGATGACAGGGTTTGAAAAGTTTTGTATGCTGTGGTAACAAAGACTTATGGTAGTTCAATGTCGAAAAGCTCCCCTTTGACCAAAACCTTAACCCTAATATGCAGCTCAACAGGAATATGAAGATATATAAACTCAGCAGTGATGACTTGTCAAGATTTGTAACAAAGCTTTCAGTTAGGGGAGATATGGTGAGTTTTTAAACATAAAACCTATCTCTTTGAATCACACCGGAACGTTCAACTTTTACCCTTGTTTGGTCTTGACAAACACAATGATTCTTCCACCCTACAGATTTTTAAAATGTCAAAGATGCACGTGGAGTGCCTTGAGATTTGAATGGCAAGGCTTGGTTGATTGTTTGAGTGGATTTGGAGCACCTTTGGAGGCGTTTGAAACCATAAAAAGACGCGTGGCATGTTCATATGGAAGAGCACCGCGCAAATTTGTGCCGTCGGGTCACTGTCGGGCCGACAGGACCGGAGTGCACAGGCGCACCGCGCGATAGTTATGCGCCCGTGTATTTCTTCCTCTGAGCGCGCCGCACAGTGAAACCTGGAAAAACTTGCGAAAATTCCCAAATTTTCTCGTCTCTAGTCCTGTGAATGGCAAGAGTGGAATGATATTTCGTGCTTGTTGAGAGATTTAAAAGGAAGTCCAACGGTCTTAATTCCTTTGAATGCAAAATAACCAATCATTGTTGACATGAATTTCGCAAGGGTTTTTTGGGAAAACATTCTTTTTTAAAAGCATTTCTTTTGTCTATTCGAAATAAAACAAAGTGCCCTTGAATGTGTTAATAAGGGTTAACATTTGGAAACTGTGAGTAATATAAGAAGGCTGTGTATCTTACTCGAGTAGTAGCAATGGCTATGACCCTTCCCTAGGGTCAATGCTATTCATCTTATTTACACATTTGAATAGTGCCTTCTAACACTGCTAACCTTTCCAACATAGCAAGTAAACCCAGAAATACACTAATAATTTATAAAACATTCTTTGCCATCCTGCAAGGGGGAAAATTTACCTTTTTGAACCAGAAAATAATAGTGTATGCTCTGGATGTTCTGGTGGTGATAATACTTACTGTGAAACTGATTTGATTATCAAGTGTCTTTTAACACATTTTCTGACTGTGGGTACAGAAAGCGGTTGCATTTATTCAGGCGCTTTCCTCTTAGTCCATTTCAAAAAGAGATCTCTTCAATCTCTTTTCTCTTACTCAATTTTCATTGATATGGTGCCATTGAATTTTAAAAGTGAACATGCCTATGTAAGTTTTAGGATCATTCTCCAGAAACTGAAAATATGTCAAAGTGCTTCCTTGTATGTTATGAACCTGTAAACTTACTTGTAGGACCCTTTGCTGCAGAAGAAATTGAACTGTTGCCTCAAATATCTTTTATACTTTCTGATTCTTGAATGGCATACTTGTCTCTGACATTTGAAAGGATATGGCTTACCCCTTTTAACTTGGTTTGACAAACTCTGCCTCTAAGCGCTTCATCAACCTTTTCCAACTGTAGGTGTCCAAAATTTGCTGCATTCATTTAGACTTTGTCATGGTCTATTTATCAAGAAGGGCGCTGCTTTCCAATACACTTTCTCTGATCAGAAAATATTACTATGATGTCTCTTTCCATTTGAATAATGACAACCTATGTTTGTTTCTAGCTAATTATCTTTACATGCTTTTCCAAGGTTTCAAAACTCAGATCATAACTTTTTAATATCCTTGTGTTGAGGAGACAAACATATGAGGTGTAAAAAGCAGCTAGAGTTACTCATAAACACCAACTCTTATTAGCCATTTTCTTCTAATGGAGCTCTGAAATCACCAAACCTGCTGCATCTGAAGGCTACATTTGTCTTTGTGGTGGAGTGTAGATCGCAACACCATGAACTTGCATTGGCACTTTGAATGAGAAAAATATGTCACATGTCTGGGACTGTGTACTACTTGCCTGCCTTTTCTTTATGTTCATCTAGAAACCATGGACTGTATTTCACATTTCAACAGAAACAAAAGAACACATAGAGGTCTTTTTTACTGAAGTATTTTCCTGCTCAAGACTGATTTGAGCCATTCATATTAACACCCCTGCAGAGATATTTGTTATGATAGCTTTGATTAAAGGAGTCCTTTTTTGATGCACCATGATGATGACTGAAACTTCAAATGATCCTCTTTCTTAGGACACAAGACCAAAAAATCTGCTTTCTTTTGTCTTGCACATTTCAGATCTTAGCCCTGTTTTGATCATCACTTTCACTCAGAAACCTAGAGTCACTGTTTTACTGTCTAGTAAAGAACAAACCTGTGCTTATAATAAGTTTTGCAATCCTTGAAGTCAATATTGGCCATCGCCCTCTGCTTGTAGATGAAGGAGGTTCTTGGCCATGACAAATTACTAGTCTGTTTGACAGTGGTGTCTTTCTTCTACTGTGATTTCATGTTGAATGGAAGCTGCAAGGTCTTGATGAGTAACTCCTTACCCCGCAGATGTATCTCAGGCTCATGTTGACATTGAGAAGCAGCTATTCTTCTAAATGTGGATTCAAGAATTTTCTCCTGAGATGATGATATATTTCCTGTCTTTGTAAAATCCATAAAACACTGTAAAACACCTAATAATTAGCTTGAGACTGTGGTCTATGCAGTGCTGAGACTTAGGGGTGTGTAAGTGGCGCGACTTAGGGCTGTGATCAATTTCATTTGCAGAGTGGGAGGTCTGTTATGATTGGTCTGTAGCAGATGGAGGTTTTTGGCCTTTTGATGGTTGCCAAGGGTAAAATGCCTTAAAGCGCCACTTCCTAACTTAGGGGAGGTTTTTGAAACAGACTTGGATTGTCCTTTTAGAGCTGATGGGCAGACCAGTAGGGCTAAAGCTAGATAGGATAGTGATAATGAGGTTTAACCTTGACATGGGCGGACTGAAAATTAGGAGGGCGAAAAAAAGTTTTATGAGGGTTTTCTAGATGACAAATTGACATATGGAGATCAGCTTCTAGAAAACTTAGCTATGGATCTAGTCATCACTAACAAGTGAAAAATACTGATGACTAACAGGTTTCACAACATTTGGTATCAGAGCTTTGGATTTCAGGGTTTCGCTGCTCCAAATAGGTCATGATGGCACTTTCGCTATAATTTTTTTTCTACAAAGGTTCAAAAGCTGAAATTTTTAGGGTGCAAAGCCAAACTCCTGAGGAACATCATCGAAAAATTTCAAAGCTTCGTTCGCAACATTTTTAGAGATATGATCTGTGGAAGGTAGGGCTTCTTGCAGGCTCCTGAATTTCACTTAAATAGGTCATCGCGGAATTTTTGCTATAACTATTTCTCTACAAAGGTTCAGAAGATGAAATTTTTAGAGTGCGAAGCCGAGATATGGAGGAAAATTGTCACAAAATTTCAGATCTTGGTTCACAATATTTGCAGAGATATGATCTGTGGAAGGTAGGTCCTTTTCAGGCTCCCTAATTTCATCTGAAAGAGGTGATTGTGGGAAAATATTCATAACTCTCACTCTGAGCATCAGATTGAAATTTTGTAAAAAGTGGTTGGAAGCATACGGACCGTAGTTTCTTGTCTATAAATTTCAGAGCGAAAGGAGAAAACAGTGACACGTGGCAAGTCATACAAGTTCGCTCTACCGAACCAGTCCATAATTAGGTCATTGTGGGACATTGGACATAACTTTGTCTTGAAGAATCCAAATCAAGTCAGACCTGTGGCATTTGAAAGACACTTCAGAGGAATACTATAGGGCCAAATTTCAGATATTGAGGATCTGCAATTATAGAGATAATTCAATTTCATTATAGAGCTCTACAAAAGCAAGTAAAAGGTGTGTATTTGTTTTCCCGAATTGCATAAGTCTTGTTTGAAGAATCAATTTGAATTGATTCCGAGGACATATTGTAGAATAGAGATCAGTATTGGTTTCTAAAATGGCCCCTAAAAATAATTCAACACCCATTAAGCCTTTAGAAGGCTCTACTATGACTCATGAAGACGAATAATGGCAACATGACATATCAAAATTACAAGAGCAAGTGCAACAAATTTCACTCTCGCAAAGAGAAACAAAAAATGACATGGAAGTTTTGAGGAAAGGTGTGGAAACTAAGATGGATGGTTTGAAGAATAGCGTGGAATAGAAGATAGATGGCATGGAAGTAGGTAGGGAATCTAAGATGGATGACATGGAAGCTAATATTGATGAAAAAATGGAAAAAATGAAGAATGATCTAAAAGCAGACATAGAAGGTTTGACAAAGTTGATACAAGAAATGTTTCCTAATGGTGAAAATATATTATAGGAAACTCATGATGAGAACAAAATAAATGTTAATCTTGATTTCGTAAACTCTAATGTTGGTGGGAAGAACCACCATATTCCAAAAATTGATATGAGGAAGTTCAATGGAAAGGATCCTGTAACATGGATACTACATATGGAGCAATGTTTTGAACTCCATAATGTACAAAACACACAAAAGGTATGCATTTCAACTTTACATTTAGAACAAAATACATTTGTATGGTATCGATGGCTTTTCTCTAGTAAAACTATTGTCACTTGGTCAATTTTTACGTAGGAAATGATAGCACATTATGAGGATGCAAAGAGAAACACCTTCTTTAGCCAATTGATAAATCTCAAACAAAAGGGATTAGTGGGGGAGCACATTGAGGACTTCCAAAAATTGAATCTAAGGGTAACTGATATTCCAGAGGAACACATGATTGATCTCTTCATAGGTACTTAAAAGGATAAAATCCAACATGAAGTTCGCATTTTGGAACTTGATTCATTGGAGAAGGCATTCAGGTTGGCAAGAAAAATTGAATGTAAAATTACGGCAATAAGGAAGCCTACCACTCACTTCTATAAAGAAGGAAGTGTTTCTACGCCTAGATTTCCACAACCTACAAGGTTGACACCACAACAATTGGAAGAAAAAATAACAAAAGGGCTTTGCTACAGTTGTGATAGAAAATACACTAAAGGTCATAAGTGTGCTGAGAAGAAATTATTTTACATAGATTGTGAAGAGGAAGAAGAAAATGAACAAGAAGAGGATATACACTAGGACCAGCCCTAGAAGAGGAAGAAATGAGTCTGACCATATCGTGTAATGCATTGGAAGGAATCACCACTCCTAAAACTCTCAATATAGAAGGAAATATCAAGAAGAAAAAGGTAATAGTGTTGATTGATTCAGGTAGTACCCATAATTTTATTCATTGTAAGGTAGCCAAGGAACTGAATTGTTTCCTATACCCAGCACCAGAATGTCAAGTGATGGTTGCAAATGGAGGAACTATAAATTTCCCTGGAAAGATGCCATAATATCAAGCTAACCATGGGGGGATATGTATTGAATAGTCCATTGCTTTCCATTCCTATGGGAGGTGTTGATGTTGTACTAGGAGTACAATGGTTACAATCTTTGGGGACGGTAGATTTTAATTTTCAATAACTTTTCTTGAATTTTTTTTAGAAGGAAACAAAGTTGAATTACGGGGTATTGCAGGGAAGACGAGAAAGATAATAAGCTCTAATGTCATGACAAAGCTTCTAAAGAAAGAACAACGAGGCATAATTTCACAATTAAGCTCACTAGAAGTTCCAACATCAAAATTATCTATTTTTGCAGATCTCTAAAAAGTCTTGGACAATCATTCCAAGGTGTTTGAAACTCCCAAAGGAATCCCACCTATTCATGATCATGATCATGCTATTCATTTGATTCCAGGAAGTGTTCCTCCAAACATATGGCCTTATAGATATCCTTATGTCCAAAAGAGCGAAATTGAACGTATGATTGCAGAAATGTTAGAGGCGGGTATAATTAAACCTAGTCAAAGTTCTTTCTCTGCTCCTGTAGTATTGGTACACAAGAAGGATGGATCATGGCCCATGTGTCTGGATTATAGGGAGCTGAATAAGCTCACCATTAAAGATAAATTTCCCATTCCTGTGATTGATGAATTACTGGATGAATTACATGGAGAAATTTATTTTACCAAGTTGGATCTTCGTTCAGGATATCATCAAATTAGAATGAAGACTGAAGATATTCCGAAAATAGAATTTCGAACTCATGAGGGTCATTATGAATTTTTGGTCATGCCTTTTGGACTTACCAATGCACCTTCTACATTTCAATGGTTGATGAATTCCATTTTCAAACCCTTCCTTAGAAAATTTGTGCTAGTATTTTTTGGTGATATACTAATATACAACAGGTCTTGGAAGGATCATGTTCAACATGTTGACATGGTGCTCAAACTATTGAAAGAGAAACAATTATATGCAAAAACATCCAAATGTTTCTTTGGAGTACGAGAGGAGGAATATCTGGGTCATATTGTATCTCATGAGGGTGTTAAGGTAGACCCTAACAAAATTAAAGCCATTAAGGAATGGAAAATCCCCACAACCATAAAGCAGATGTGAGGATTTCTTGGGTTAACAGGGTATTATCTCAAGTTTGTTAAGAATTATGGGAGAATAGCAGCACCTCTAAAAAAATTATTGAAGTAAGATGCATTTTCATGGACTCCTGAAGCAACTAAGGACTTTGAAAATCTTAAAGAGGAAATGTGCCTAGCACTAGTCTTAGCTACACCAGACTTCAAAAAAACCTTTATTGTGGAATGTGATGCCTCAAGAAATGGATTTGGTGTTGTTTTAATGCAAGAAGGAAGACCCATTGCTTTTGAAAGTCGTCCAATTAAAGGAAAGTATTTACAAAAACCTATTTATGAGAAGGAAATGTTAGCAATACTGCATGCACTAAAGAAATGGCGAACTTATATAATGGGAAGACACTTCAAGGTAAAAACTGATCATGATAGTCTTAAACACTTTTTGGAACAAAGACTATCTTCAAAAGAGAAAAAAAAATGGGTCACAAAGATGTTGGGTTATGACTTTGAAATAATCTACAAATATGGGAAGCTAAATGTTGTTGCAGATGCACTCTCAAGAAAGAATGAAGAGGTGGAAGCATTGCTTTGTGCCATTTCTATTATCCAACCAGATTGGATAACCGAAGAAAGAGATGAATGGAAGAAGGACGAAGAAGTGTGGGCACTCATTCAAAAGTTGCAGCAAGATCCTAGTACATCTGATACATTTAGTTGGAAAAATGATTCCTTATGGTACAAAGATCACTTATATCTTTCTAAGAATTCCCAACTAAAACAAAAGATTCTTTTGGAATTTCACACTTCTCCTTTAGGAGGACACTCAGGATTTTTAAAACCTTAGCACAGGGTGAAGAAAGAATTTTTTTTTTGGGATGGACTTAAATCCGATATTCAAAATTTTGTGGCGGAATGTTTGGTTTGCCAGTAGAATAAAGTTGCGACAATTAAGACCCCGGGTCTTCTACAACCTTTATCCATTCCAACTCAACGTTGGGAGGATATTTCAATGGATTTTATAACATGTTTACCTAAGTCCGAAGGAAAGAGTGTCATCATGGTGGTAGTTGATAGAATGACCAAGTATGCACACTTTTGTGCATTATCTCATCCATTTAAAGCAAGTATAGTTGCTACTACATTTATGGACACAATTCAAAAGCTACATGGAAACCCAACGGTCATTGTGAGTGACAGAGATCCCATTTTTACTGGAAATTTTTGGACGGAGTTATTTTCTTGTTTGGGTACTCAATTAGCTCATAGCTCATCTTATCATCCTCAATCCGATGGAAAAACTGTGATAGTAAATAAATGTTTGGAAGGATATCTTCGTTCTTTTGTATCCGATAAACAAACACAATGGGTCAAGTGGTTACCTCCCGCAGAATGGTGGTATAACACTTCCTTCCATGTTGCAGCAAAAATGACCCCATTTATGGCACTTTATGGATATCATCCACCATCCATCACATCATATTTAAGAGAAAATTCAAAGGTTCAAGCAGTGGAAGATCACATCGAGCATCAACAAGAAGTTCTCCAACTCTTAAAGGATAACCTGAATTTGGCACAAAATCGAATGAAACAACAAGTAGATCAACATCGCAGCGAGAGAAGTTTTGATATAGGAGACTGGGTATTTTTACGGCTACAAGCATACCAAAAAAATGTCCCTCAAACAAGATAAGAAGGATAACAAATTATCGCCAAAGTACTATGGTCCTTACAAGGTGTTACAAAATATTGGTACTATGGCATACAAATTGGAGCTTCTTGCGTCTTCACGAGTGTATCCAGTTTTCCATGTTTCATGCTTAAAGAAGGTTATAGGTGCAAATCTTCCAGTTCAAACAATATTGCCAGAACTTGATGAGGAAGGAAAAATCATATTCTAACCTAAAGCGGTCACAGAAACAACAACTCAACAGCTACGGAATCGATCAATTTTAGAGTATCTCATCAAGTGGAAGAACTTAACCACTGAAGATTCTACATGGGAGGATGAGAATTTTATACAAAAGCACCTAAAGCTACTCAAGCGTTGAGGACAACACTTTTTTGAAGGAGAGGGGCATGTTAGGTCCCTATATTAATAGTATAGTCCCTTATTGTTGTTAGTGTAACCCCCTTGTTGTTATTATTGTAACCTTGTAACCCCCATATTGTTATTATTTTGCCCTTAAAATATTATTGTTAGGTTGGCTAGGATTACATTGTGGCCCCATGGACTCCTATATATAGAAAGGAGGTTTTGTAACTTGAATCATCCAAGAATTTTTCATTCATGTAATGTATTGGAGGTTTCCCCCTCAAAGTGGCTTATTTCTAAGGTATTGATATCTCTTTTCTTCTATTTTTGGAGCTAGTTTCACAACAAAAATGGTCGTTTTAATGCGTGGAAGAATCAAAGCCATGTAACAAGGTTTAAACAGTTATGATAAATGTTTTGGGTTAAAAACTATCAGAAGTTACGATTTTTATAACGTTTTCCATGTGAATGCTCCACGGGGACCGCTGGTGGGTTGGGACTGTCGGCGGTTCCCAACCCCAACTCCACTATGTATTAAACTTCAAATACAAACTTTGACCCATGAATGTTAAGACTCAATGCACACTGTAGGTGGTGTGGTGGGTGGTTTCTCTATAGGAGGTCGCAGGTTCGAGCCCTACAGACCTCCATAAAATTTTAATACACCATTTAGGGGACACATGGTGGCCTCAGGGCTGGCCACATGTCACCCTGCGATTGGCTTTCAAAACATAATGTACAACCTACCAAAAAATCACTTTGCACCACTTGTAAGCCTAGGATTAGTTCTAAGGAAAGGAATATTCCTAAGAATATTCCTTTTGTTGACTGTGCACCCTCCATGCTGACTAGGCATCCCAGTCAACCTTGTCGCAAAATTTAGTTGTTTTGGAATTTGATCAAAACGCAATATCTCCCTCATACAACATCGATTTTTCGAACCATTCGTGGCACCGGAATCAGGAATACGAGATATACACAACCATTCTAGTTTCGACCCTATCCTATAACTTTCAATTTTGAGAAAAATTTATGATCTCTTGATCACTCCTCCCCATTGGGAATCTTTTGGACCCCAAAGGACTTGATTACTTGTTCAGTAGATGAGGTATAACTCCCTCACCTTTCCAACCTCCATCCACTTTTCCTTCCTTGGTTTAGTGCCTTTGAGCCCAACTCGAGGGTAGTCAACACTTTCCCTCTTGGATGCTCTTGTCCTCCTGTCAAGAATTGTGTCTTCCTTGAGCTCATTCAGAAATTTTGGCAAGAAATATTCAATAGAAGGTAGCTGAACATCACTTCCTTGATCATTGATAAAAGGTGGGTCATACAAACGTAAGTTTTCAAAATTAAAAACCGAATACATTTTCATATATGAAGGCAAGCGAAGTTGAAATGCATTGTTACCAACTTGCTTTATGATATTGAATGGACCATAGTGAATGGGTTTGAGCTTTTTACCTTCCCCTTGTATAATTTCTTTGCTAATGTGAAACCATACCTCATCTCCCTCTTGAAACTTGTGATCAACTCTATGTTTTTCATGCCTCTGCTTGTATCTGCTTTGACTTTTCTCAAGCTATTCTTGAACTTGTTGATGTATAATCTGAATTTTCTCAATGAACTTTCGAGCCTTGTAAATATCACTATGGAAATCAATTGCAACATCCTTTCCAAAGATGAATTCTAATGGAGATTTTGGCAAATACCCAAAGCATACTTCAAAAGGTGATGTTTGAGTTGAAGAGTGCTTTACCCAGTTGTAAGTGTGCTGAATATAATGCAGTTGCTCATCCCACAACTTATGATGTTTGCTACAATATCCTCTTAATAGATGCACAATGGTTCTGTTCACCATCTCGGTCTGTCCATTAGTTTGCGGATGAAAATCAATACTCTTTTTCAACTTTGTGTCCATCATACTCCAAAGATTGGACCAAAAATTCCCAATGAACCTGGAATCGCTGTCACTAACAATAGAATTTGGCAATCCATAATGAACCCATACATGTTGAAAATAAAGTTCAGTAGTTTTTTCATCAGTAATGGTTTTCTTACATGGCATAAGTATACAAATTTACTGAATCTATCCATAACTACATAAAGATAATCATGTTGTTTTCTTGACATAGGTA
Organism: Pinus albicaulis; assembly: GCA_034641835.2. NCBI lineage: Eukaryota > Viridiplantae > Streptophyta > Pinopsida > Pinales > Pinaceae > Pinus > Pinus albicaulis. Next base: position 53,398 of record JAXQQM020065949.1, read on the forward strand.
GATCTCCAACAAAGTCCATGGAGACACTCTCCCATGGCCTTTATGGTACCGATAGTGGTGTGTACAACTCAAGCTTCATATTACTAGGCTTTCTTGTTGCACACATAGAACAACCTCTTATAAAATGTGACACACTATCTATCATGTGAGGCCAATAGAAATACCTCTGTAGATGCGCCACTGTTTTTCTTACCTCAAAGTGTCTAGCAATAAGAGATGAATGATCTTCTCTCATGACACTTAGCCTCTATCATTTTGGTATACACAGCTTGCCCAAATGAAACAACAAATTGTTATGGATGTGATAATATTTTTCTTCAACTTGATTCCCTTCACTCAAACTAGCATACACATCTTGAAAATATACATCATGTGCATATTGTTCTATGTCACTCTCATGTACAATAGAATTGTTTTTGAGTAAATTAGATGTGATAATGATTGGTATTGAAAGCATATGAACAAATTTATTGAAAATACCTTTCTTGTACCTTATAACCAAGTGAAACTGTGGAAGAAAACCCATCCACCTGAAATGTCATTATTGTTGCAAATTTGTTTGCAACTGCAAGTACTGTAAAGATTGGTGATCGGTATGCACAATTGTCTCTTTACCCATCAAGTAGTGTTTCCGCTTCTTGACACTTTGTACCAATTCATAAAGTTCTTTGTCATATGTAGGATAATTAGTTACAACACCATTAAATGTTTCAAAATGAAAAGTGATAGGCTTAACATGTTGCAAAAGAACTGTGCCTATGGCATAATCACTAGCATCAGTTTGTATCTTGAATGGTTGTCTCAAATTCGGTAATGCAAGTACTGGAGCTGAACTAATCTTGTATTTTGAAGCTTTGAAAGCTTGCTATTTTTTTCCTCCCCATTGAAAGCCTTTCTTCACACTTGTCACTGCATGCATAGGAGCTGCGATGGCAGAAAAGTTAGTAATAAACTTTCTCCAATACTAAGTTGCACCTAAGAAACTTCTTACCTCGATTACTTTTCTGGGTGTGGGCCAATTCACAATTTTGTCCACTTTAGAAGGATAAATTCTCAACTCTCCTTCTCCTACAATGTGTCCCAAATAAGCCAAAGAAGTCTTTCCAAATTCACACTTTAACATCTTAAGAAACAATTTCTCTTTCTTCAAAACATCAAGCACTCTATTCACATGCAAGGCATGTTCTTCTCTTGTTTTTCTGAAAATCAATATGTCATCTAAGTACACAATCACAAAGTCATCAAGGAATGGACACAAAACACTATTCATAACATGCATGAAAATTTCCGGTGCATTACAAAAACCAAATGGCATTACTAACCACTCAAGGAGTCCTTGTTTGGGTTTGAATGCAGTTTTCCATATGTGACTTTCTACAATTCTTACTTGATGATATCCACTTCATAAATCTAACTTAGTGAAAAAAATTTCTTCTTTCAGTTGATCAAGAAAATCATCTATCGTTGGGAGTGGGTATCGATTCTTTACCGTTATCTTGTTCAAAGCTCTAAAGTCTACACACATGCACAAAGTCCCATCTTTATTTGGAATCAAGACTACGAGTGAACCGCATGGCAAGGTGCTTGGCCTTATGATTCCTTTTTCTAGCATCTCCTTGATTTGACTCTTTATTTCAGCATTCTCCATTATTGACATGTGATACATGGTGATGTTTGGAAGAGGACAATCTTGCTGCAACTAAATCTCATGTTGAATCTCCCTATTTGGAGGCAATCATGTTGGCTCCTGAAAAATCTCACGATGTGCATCAACTACATCATATAAATCTGATTTTAACTTAGGATCACATCCCTCAAATGATTCATGATTAACATCAACTTTAGGCTTAATCATTAGAAGAACAAAATTCTTACTTGAATTCACCAGCCTCTTTACCTATCCAGCATTTACCATAGAAATGTTTGTCTTCTTGCGATGTGCTCTAACAATGTACTCCTTGCTCTATTTGAATAAATGGTATTTGTTATCATGGCGATGGAAGATTGTATTCTTGTCATACAAGTAAGGAGTCCCCAACACAATACTTATTATGTCAAGCGGAACCACATCTAATTCAACTTTATCAACAAAATGTGCAGTGATTTCAAACCGCAAAATACACTTCTTTGAAACCTGTAAACTCGCATCTTTTCAAACCCAACCAAGTGGATATGGTTTTAGATGTGGTATGGTCTCAAGGTTAAGTTTCTTTACCCAGTCTTCAGAGATTAAGTTTGCTTGTGACCCACTATCAAACAATGTGTCAATATTGGTATGTTTGGATATGAACCTCACATGAAAGAGTTTAATTCTTTCTTCTTCATTTGGAGCATGTATGTGACAGTTTGATGTACTAGTACAGGGTTTAGTTTCAATTTATTTTCCCTTCATGTTCTTCAATCCCTTGGCTATAATTTTAGATTCATCACCTAAATCCTCTCCTAAATCATGTTGAGTTGGTTACATTTTTTTGTTTCCCTTTGTTGTTGTATTTCTTGGGCCTCATTTTAGGATGTAATTTCCAAAAATTATTTTCATCATGGCCCTCATTTGAAAAAAATTTACAAACAAAAATTTCTCCCTCTTTCTTAACAGATGGATTCTTTTTTCTTTTACCTTTTGAAGTCTTCTCTTTGTTTTTACCCTTAAAAGGTTTCTTTCTACCCTCTTCAGAAATGTTTTTCCCTCTAGCTTCTAGATGTGTGGCCTGAACAGATACTTCATCTAGACTTGTGGGGTTAAACATGAGGATAGTATGTTTTATATAGCTATGTAAGCCTAATATGTACTTGATAAAAGTATCTTGGCTCTGAAAATCTACCCCTAATAAGAGAGCTCTTCTCCTAAATTCTTGGGTGTATTCTTGCACATTTTGTCCCTTCAATTGTCTAAAGTTTTACCGGTTCATTATGGCTTTCTGCATCTGAGCTAATGGATAAAACTATTGTTTTATTGCAGTAATGAAATAATTCCATGATATAATAATCTTACCATGCTTCTTGATCTCCTCCTTTGTCTTGCCTTCCCACCAAACAAGAGCTTCACCTTCCAGTCTCAATGAAGCTAATTGGATTTTGGTATTATCATCTTGAAGGTTATAGATTCCCAAATAGACCTTGAATTGCCTAATCCAATTATCAAGCTTTTCTGCATTGAATTCACCATTAAACATTGGGAATTCAAACTTAATATCAAGTTTTAAAAAAGGAATTTTACCAGTGTTCTTTGAGTTGTGTGGCTGATGTACTGAAGATGAAGTAGAGGATGATGTTGATGAGGGTGAGGATGATGGATCTCCATTGCCTTTCTTTGACTTATCTTCATCATTGTGACCTCCAGAAGATACCTGTCCTTCCTTGTGAAATTTGGATCCTTCTCCTTCAAGTTTCTCATTCCTTTCTTGATAAAGGATTCTAACCATCTCAGTCATGTCAAGGAATTTTTTCCTGAACACTCTTTCTTCCTCTTTGGGATCAACTTCTTCATGGCTTTCTCCTTCTCTATGAGACATGATTAATGCAGCTTCTGCTAACATAGGAGGTGAACTAGGTGGTGAAGATTGTGACAATATTGCTTTCCTTTTCTTTGGCTCTTCTTGATACCCTTTTGCTCTCACCAATTTACCTTCTCCTCTCTTGAGCTTGAGCCTTGTAAGCATCTAAAACTTGCAAATAGCTAAGAAAATATTTTGCACAAAACAACACCAGAGAATAAACTCTAGCTTTGATACCAATGTAATCTGAAAGGACTGTATTATTTTTGTTGTGCTAGGTGTCTTTTCAGTTATAAAACATGTGCATACTTGTCTCTTTAGTTCGCTTGAGGATTGATTATTTTAACCATGAATTGTAGATGATTTTAGTGAATTAGAAGCATGAAATAAGCACAAAATAAACTGAACAACAGTGCAAAATAGAGAATAAAGTCACCACATAACATTTACATAGCAGGCAGGTTGAAGTAGTTCACCCCTCCTGGGCTACATCTGTTGCTCCAACTCCCAATGGTATGTCCATATTTCATTATGCTCAAAATTTTGCACATACATGTATTTACAGGCCTCTTATGGATGTTTTCTCTGCAACAATGGCTCAATAATGCTCCAATTAGTCTATAATGACTCTTCATTCACCTAGAATGGGCGAAAATTGAGCCTCCAACTCATTTTCCTAGTAACACCTAGAAAATCTCAACTAATTGTGGAGAACTCCAGTTAACTGGAGTTATTTTGGAAATTTCCGCACAAAAAATAGCACGGGATATATTTCCACCAGACTAAACTGCAACATTTAAGATAGGTGGTTACGGGTGGCCACATGCTAACCCCCATTCCATGGTTACTACAACGGTTGAGCGGAACTCCGCTTGGACCTTGAGATAAGGTTTCAAACTAGAGTTAAAACTGCGGATTAACGAAAACATCGATGAACTAGCCGTGGCAATGTGAGAAGGTTGCGGAGTGTTAAATGATGTGGAGACTGTGGGAGTTTTAAAATCGTCAGTTTAATGCATGGAGGAATTGACACCATGTGACAAGGTTGAAACGGTTATGATAAATGTTGCGAGTTAACAACTGTCAGAAGTTACACTTGTTATAACGTTTTCCATGTGAATGATCCACGAGGACTGCTGGCAGGTTGGGACCACCGGTGGTCCCCAACCCCCACTCCACTATGTATTAAAATTCTAATACAACCTTTGACCCAGAAATGTTAAGACTCAATAAATAACACAGGCGTCGTAGTGGGTGGTTTCTCTACTGGAGGTTGCGGGGTCGAGCCCTACAGAGCTCCATAAAATTTTAATACACCATTTAGGGGACACATGGCAGCCTCAGGGCTAGCCACGTGTCACCCTCCAATTGGTTCTCAAACCATAATGTACAACCTACCAAAAAATTAGAATGCACCACTCGTGAGCCTAGGATTGAATCTGAGGAAAGGAATATTCCTCAAAATATTCCTTTTGTTGACTGTGGACTCTCCATCCTGACTGAGCATCCTAGTCAACCCTGTCACAAAATTTTTCTATTTAGGAATTCGATCAGAACGCGATATCTCCCTCATACTACATCAGTTTTTCGAACCGTTCACAGTGCCAGAATCAGGAAGACGTGATCTACGAAACCATACTGGTTTCAACCCAAACCTGTAACTTTCAACTTTGAGTAAATTTTATGAACTCCTGATCACACCCAAACCCCTCTCTTGTATATTTCTGTTATGCATTTCTTTTTCTACACTTAGCCTAGTTGTATCTCTCTTTTTCAAATCTATTTATATAAAAAAATTTGTCTCTATAAGTTTACCAATTAGGCCTACTGAGAATGTTGGGTGTAGGCCTTATGTAGACAAGAACAAAAAAAATGTCCTTCTTTTTACCATATTTATGTCATAGTTTAAATTCAATTCATCCTTTCCTATGCATTTTGGTTTTCTGCAATTAACATTATAGTAGTCATTTAATCATGATGTCTTTGATAGTTGAATAATCACTTTGTGTGTGTAGGTAAAATATTTTTGGTTAAAAGGAAGAATAGCATCATTTCTAGTACCAAGACCATCTCCTTCAACACCCTTCTTCCCAATTCCATGTGTTCCTCCAAGATTTATGCGCACATAAAATTGCATTATAGAGCTATAGGAGACCGTTAATTTTCTTTATCCCCTTGTGCAAGATGCGCTACTGAGTATATATGAGCTTGTAAAGGTATTTTATACTCTTCCACAACCTCCTACTACCTTGTCCCACCTTCAGACTGCTTTAATAACCCTTAATTCACTCTCGGATGCAATCCTATAGCAATAAAAGGCATCGTGTAGCATCCTGTAGTAGTCATATAGGAATCTTGTAGAAATACTGTAACAATTCATAGAATTCATTATAACTCAACCAAAATTTCCTCTTAATCCTATATTTTTTTCTTCTCGTCACTTTATAACATTCCACAAGCTTTGGAATTTGACTTGAAGCGACCAGAGACCTTTTGTACATCATCCATTCATCACTGTATCTTTAAATATACAATTAGGGTTTACTGTTTTGGTTAAGAGTTGAGTGACATAGAATTAGTTTACATTTATTACCTTTTAGCATTTGAATTTTTCTGAAAACATATTAGAGTTTAATTTGAATGCAACAATATAACCTTTCTTTCTTTCATTTACATTAAAGCAACTAGTTTATATTTACATTCCTATCATTTAATTTCTGCAAAATATAATTAGGGTTTTGTTTTCCAACCTTTATTTTCTTGCAAATATATTTGTGTTTCCTTGATGCAGTAAGACAAGTAAATTTTCAATTGCCTCTTTTCTTTCAGTTATGTTCAATATTTTCCTTCTTTGGAATTTTGAAAATGGTCTCTGCACATTTTAGTTTAATCTATTTCTTCAGAGCAATGTAGGTAGAAATCTTGCTTACTGTGCATATAGTACTTCCACCTCTTAAGTTTGTATAAAATTTGTATTGATAAATTAAATTTCATAGCCCTTAAAGTTGCAACATTACTGTTTTAATACCAGGACTTATCAATTTTTGGTGTCATTGTCGGGGAGGTGTCGAAGTAGGTACTTCTTTATGATTTAGAGTTGCTTTCTTTTCCATCCCATTTCCTAAAAAAGAAAAAATAAAAAAAGAAAAAAAGAAAAAAAACAATTTTTTTCATTGACATTTATGTTGAAAATAAATACAAAAAATAAAGAAAAAAAGATTTATTTCATGCCTCGTAAATCTAGGGACAACTTAGGGAAATTTATTCCTAAAAGCCCCACCTCTACAAGAAATCAACCTTCACTTTTTGGTGAATGTGGACCTTCTCCTATGATCATAGAGGATTTGGATAAAGTTTTGGGTGAGAAACTAGATATGTTTGAGGATCCCATAGGGGAAGAAGAATATCACCCACCAAAGGAATGGTTAGAAAAAAACATCCTGATTTATTTCCAATCAGAAAGAAAAATGGGGAGGCTAGAATGAAGAACGTTAGCCACATTTCCCTTCCAAATTTTCATGGCTTCGATTCCAAAGACCCTAATACCTTCATGTTTTAATTTTTTGTTATATGCAAGACATATGATTACACCTATGATGATCAGAAACTTAAATTGTTTCCTTCCACCCTCAAGGATGCAACCTTGCACTATTTCATGAGTTTGGAAAGAGGCAGTATCACTACTTGGGATCAAATGCAGCAAGCATTCAACCTGGAATTAAAATATTATTATAGAGAAATGAACACAAAATAATAAATATTCAAGATGACTCAAGGGACAAATTCGTTCCTAGAGGACTTTGAGCAAATATTTCAGCTCGATTATAGAAGGGCTAATTTCACCCTTGATCTAGAGTCAATGAAACTAGCATTACTTCTAGGGGTCAGAAACGAGTTGATGGATACCCTCAACATTCTATCTAATGGAGATATTTACTAGCTCAATTATGAGAAAATGATGATAATGTTCAAAAACCACTTTACGACTACAATGAAAAGAGGTAGATCCAACCAAGGTTTGGTAAGCCCTTCACCTTCTACCTCAACCGTAAAGAATGAAATATGGAGTATGTTAGATTTTTTAAAAGAAAAATGTTACATGCTTTTTCCTTGCAAATGGAAACCATGCAAATCAACAAGAAACAAGAAGAGGAATAAAGGGAATTAGCCATATTATTCCCTAGCTACACCAAAGACACCCTAGAAATGAGTGTCCATTGAATGTAATTAAAATCTACTCCGTGTGTGAGAAAAATCATGAAAATGAAAATTTTCCATATTTTCCAGGTCCAAAAGTTGTGTATCAAGGTGTAGAGGGAGACATGGAACAACTTTTCTTTGTAATCCAAATGAGGCCACAAGGCCCTAGGACATATAGAAAAGGTATGCAAGGTATACACTATCCTCATCCTTTCAAATTAAATCATAGTGCACCTTTTTAGTCTTCGTATCCTCTAAAATAATCACCATGGTCCATACCTTCACCTTTGTTCTATCCTCCTCCTTAGTATGTCATCCCACCTTTCCAATCATATCAATCCTAACCTCCTCAATGGGTAATCTCTCAAAAGGATGGAGGCCCAAGGAATCCCAATCAACGTCCTTAATTCCTCCTCCTCAACCACTAATACCCCAAAATAATCCACCTAAGAAACCAAAAATGCATACTAAAGCTAATTAGAACCCAAAAAAAAAGCAAATCCAACAAGTCTACAATGGAGAAAATTCCTATCCTACTTATGCTATAGAAATATACAAGATCAGCCTCAGGTCTATGAAGGTACTTCCTAATGCTCACCTACCTTCTCCAATAGAATATCGTAAAGAAGAGAAGGAATAAAGTACTCCTCAAGCCAATCCTACTTTCTATCCTAAAAGGTTGGTTTATCCCAAATCACACAGCCTAGAAGAGGCTAAAATTATGGGAGAACTAAAAAACGTATGTGTTAAGATTCCTCTCCTATAGGACATCAATGATGTTCCCATATATAATAAGTTAATCATGGAAGATTGCTTCAAGAGGCCAGGAAGGAAGAACAGATATTCCCCCACTATCAATGTTGTTGGGAAATTGTCTAATCTAATGCTTGGGAAGATCATCTCCCTAAAGTTTAAGGATCGTGGTATCTCGGTAGTGGATGTAAATATTAACAACAATGTATTCCCAAAAACACTCATTGATTTAGGGGCTGAAATTCTTTGGAGTACCCCGCTTATTTTCTTGTAATCTAACCCAAGACGAATTTCAATGGGTATCCTCTCATCCTAGGGAGACCTTGGTTACATACTTTTGATTCTTATATCAGTTGTAGAGCTAGGAACATGACAATCAAGAATGGGAAACTAAGAAAAACAACTTGTATTATAACCCCCTGCTCAACCCCTTGTTCAGAATGATTTTCCTATGTGGGTAGAGGGGGAAGAAGAGGAAAAATTATATCAACCATCCCCTACCCAATCTGTACATTGGAATCCACTATTGGAAGCAGAGAACTAGATGAAGATAATCTTATTAATAATTTTCTGCAAAGAAAACATCCTACTACCATGAAAATTAATGAATTAGAAGAGGATACTTTAGGGAAGCCTGAAAAAAATCCATGGAATAATTACTCACTAATGGTTCTAATCGAGACGATGTCAAAATTATGGAAACCAACCTATCTAGGACCCTAAAAATCATTCCTTCACTTTCAATAGAATAAGAGGAAAAAATTATCACATTTTTAAGGAAGCACCTTGATGCCTTTTGGATTACAAAAAATGAAATATGTCCATCCCTTAGTCTGTGCACATCACATATACATCAAAGAAGGCGACAAACATATTCGCCAGCCTTAGAGAATGAAGAATTATGCACTTAAAGACATAATAAAAGAAGAATTGCATAAATCGTTAGATGTATCATTCATTTATCCTATTTCATACAGTGAATCGGTATCACCTCTTGTTATTGTACCCAAAAAGAATGGGAAATGGAGAGTTTGTGTTGACTATAGGGAAATTAACAAGGTTACCAATAAAGACCATTTTTACCTCCCTTTTATTGATAAAGTTTTGGATGGTCTTGTAGGGAAAATGTTCTTTTCATTTCTGGATGGTTTCAAAGGGTACAATATATCCAAATCAGTCCTGAAGACTAGGATAAGATCACCTTCACATGTCTGTGGGGGAATTTTCCCTATAGCATCCTTCCTTTTGGCCTATGTAATGTCCCTAATACCTTCTAGAGGGAAGTATTGAGTATTTTAGCTGATCTTGTTCATGAATCGGTTGAAATTTATATGGATGACTTCACACCTTATGAAGAAGAATTCCAGTAATCCCTATATAGCTTGTGTAAAGTTTTGAATAGTTGAATTTAAATCAATCTCTCTTTAAGTCCAAAAAATGTGATTTTTTTATGAATTCAGGGATTGTTCTAGGCCACTTCCTCTTTCAGGAAGGGATTCAAGTTGACCGTAACAAGAATTGCATTATTAGAAGAGACCCTATTCCTTAGAAACAAAGGTTGGGAGCTTCCTAGGACTAGATAGATATTATAGGAAATTTATCAAGGATTTTAGTAAAATGGCCTCACCATTGTTTGGTTTGCTAAAAAAATATTTAGATTTTTGTTGGACAAAACAGTGTTAAGAAGAATTTGAATATCTCAAGGAGAAGTTTACAACTACATCTGTTCTTAGGGGCCTAAATTGGGCCTTTCATTTTCATATTCACACATATGCATTCAAAAAATATGTATGGGCTCCATTAGGAAAATTTGATGACAAGTTTCCTTATATTATCTATTTCACCAACAATATTTTTTCCAAGACTAAACTCAACTATACTGTCAGTGAAAGAGAGCCATTTTCTATTGTACATTCCTTGAATAAGTTTAGGCATTACATTACATGGTACCAATTATTTGTGCACACTGATCATGCAACCATTAAGTATTTTATGAAAATACTTGATGTCAATGTTAGGATTATTAGATGGTTATTATTATTACAATGATTTTATATAATTACTTTTGACAAGACAAGGGAAGAGAATGCAGTTGTAGATTTATTGCTTAGACTAACCTTGCCTACAGAGAATGAAGAGATGATAGATGATCAGCTCCCATATGAGCACCTCTTCACCATATCATTATTGTCACCTTGGTTTTCTAACATAACAAACTTCTTGGTTGTTGTAAAATTTCCTCCCAATCTATTCTCTAAGGAAAAGAGAAAAATTGTCAGGAAGATTTCCCCTTACACTTAAATTGGGGACAACGTTTTCATATTGGGACAAGATCATATTTTGAGGAGGAGTGTAAGAACCCAATCAAGCATGCTATGACACAAATATTATAACAAAGGACTCCAAAGGCCATTGAGAC
>JAXQQM020063962.1:0-58839 GCA_034641835.2 Pinus albicaulis
AATAAATCAGATACTTGCACAATAACAGATAGTGTGTTCCCTTTTCATGAAATCTTCAATCAAAATAATATTTAAAACCACATTCAATTCAAATCAAAATATATATAAAGAAGAGAGAACCGAACATAAACAAAATACTGGTATATAATAACAAGAATTTTAGATTCAAACCATTTTCCCGAATATTACATTTGTGGGCCTCTCAGCTCTCGCCCTTTACATGAACTCTCACACCATTTCTCTCTATATCACTCTATCCTATTCCATTCTCGTGTGTCTCTCTAACTCCTATGTACAAAGATTCACATTTGTTAGCTCCCCCGTAATCCCAGCAGATTGGTGAGACCAACCGCAGGGAGAACACTTGAACCACTTTGGGGTTCTAGGACTCGAGACCTCCCGAATCCGGGAGCGATCTTTCCACAAAGTGCAAATATTGATTTATCTTTTTTTGGGTATGATATAGGGCTAGTTATTCGTAGTGAGGGTTTTTGTTTGTTTTGGATGGTTGAGCATGATTATTAGTTGAGTGGAAAGTCCTAAATGGTGATTTTCAAAGGTGTGAAGTTGCAAGCAATCGTGTAATGCTTTGGCCGGATGGCCGAAAAGATAGATATAATGCTGGTTTTTAGTCCATTGGGCTATGGAGTCATAAAAGGGCTTTAATTGTGCAACAATTTCAAGAGTGGTCCAAGGGGCAAGTCATCTATATCACAAGATCTTTGAGATTAAATGATGGAATGGAACAATAAAAGTGTTGAAGGGGTGGAAACAGACAATAATTTCAACTAGGATTTATCTGTCTGTCCAAACAAGAAAAGCCTTTTAAGCAACTGTTTAAAACCAACTAAAGGATAGGGCTAACCATAGACTTCTTTGGACAAGTTCGTATTAAAGCTAACTCAATAGACAAACAATCCAGTAATCCACATAATTACTTTCAGAAGGGATGAAAACAGATAAGAAAAACAAAGTGTAGCCTAAGATCAGATAAGATACTTTTAAATCTAAACTGCTTTCAGCATACTCTTAGGGAAACTTTCAGAACTACCTTTGGAGAAAGAAGCTAGAAAACAGGGCACACCATCACTTTTCTAGTCTAACTTTACTAAGAAAATAATGAAAATAACATTCAAGAACAATGTTTAAAGCAAATAGTAGGACGAGGGAATGCCAACATTCCTAACTGCTTGAACTGTATTGAATCATTCTTAAATAAACAATTTAGAGGAAAACATTGAGATAAAAGCTTATCAATCAGAGAAGGGTGTTGTAAACAGTAAATCCTAAATCTATGCTTGTTGTTCTTTATCAGAGAATAATGGACAAAATGGCATACATTAAAGGAAAACAATAATACAGAAAGAAGCACTTCACCAGTGATATAGACCAGGATCCCAAGAATCAGCTTGTTTATTGATGTCAATCCAGTTACATTCTTCAAGTCCAATGTTTCAGTTCAACAATGATCTTCACTTCTCAGCCTAACTTATTTGATTACAAACAGAGCTTCAAAAGCCTCTGAACACTATTTACATGTAGAGGTTTCGAGCACAAGTATATTTCAAAGTTCTGCAAACAAACCTTTACAATGAGCTCCTCAAGAAGATTTTATAGCAAAATGAGGAGGTCGAAGAGAGAAAATATCTATGGGTTCAATTAATACAATTTTAATGCTTCTCGGCCTTTTGAGGGGCTCAATGGAGAAGATTACAGATATTTCTCTGTATTAATTGGTTTACATTAAATTTTAAGCTTGCTAGGAAGCTTTTGTTGACTTGAAGGCTCTGGGTCATGTTGTAATAACTTTGCTGATATTTTTGCAATAAGTCTCTTTGGCTTGGAATAACTGTTCGGCTGTATTGAGGAAGATATGCTCTGTTCTGGTAATAAATCAGCCTCCATTGAATGCTTTGATGCTACAAGTGGCATTAGGTAGTTGAGAGGAATCAATTAGCCTCTGATGTGGCGGTGGAGGCTTTCTCTGTCTAGTAGATATTTTTGTTTTGACCTAAAATATGGCTAATCTGCCTTTGATCTGTGTTAGGCATAATTGGGCCTAAATTCTATCTTCAATTCCTTAAAATGTGCTTAATTGAGTGGATTAGGCTTTTAATTGTCGATCTTAGCCATAATCCACCCAAAACTGTGATTCTACCTTCAATTCTTCAATTCTGCTGTGGTTTTATCTTCAACACTGATATACTCTGTTTCAATTAATCTTGCTGTGTCTTGTTGATGTGCAGGTGTTACAGGGGGTTCTTTATGGCATCAATGCTCATTATGCACTGACGAAATGTGGTATGTAACCCTACAGATGGATACTCTTTTATGAATAAAGGTCCGAGGGATCATCATCCCCGGCCTTCAACTTTCCTTTAAAATATTTTGAAAAACCTTTGAAACCCACACAAACCAAAAAATATTAAGAAAATCCTGCGTAATTTTGGTCAGATTTCTTTGGAGGTTGCGGTTAGGTCACAGCCGTTGGATGAAAGCATCCAACGGCGGAGATTGTTCGCGGAGGGTCAAAAAGGAAAGCGGTGGAGTGAACGGTGCAGAGATTAAGTTAGGGCCGTTGATCTTGCAAGATCAACGGTCGGGAGCAAACGTAATAATATAATGCGAAGGGGTCACATTTTTATTAAATAGGCGAAAATGGAAGAAATACAAAGGAAAATAGTGAAAAATCCTTTGGCAAAGGAAATATGTTGAAAGGTAATTTGGGGTTTCCCGGATGATCGCGGGCCGTCGGATGAGATCAGCCTTAGGAGATCAATGGCTGTGATTGCTTTACAAAGTCCTTTGGTGAATGGTGGAGGGCAATAGAACAACGTGAAACCAAATTGGGACCGTTGATCTGCAGAGATCAACGGCGGAGCTTGCACGCGATGAAACAGAATGGAAACAAGGGAACGCAGTTTCGGGTGGAGAAACCAGTGGTATCGCGTGACAAAAGGGCAGGAAGGCAGTTTTGCCTTTTTGAACGCGATATGCATTAGAAGGCGACACATAGTATTTCAATACCACCCATATCACATAGCTCTTGGGGAATTAACCTTCACGCTTGAATTTACGCGAAAACGCACGTCAACCGTTAGATCTGGGGCCTCAGATCGAATGGTGGGGAGTAAACGTGATATTGATAAGATGCATGGGTGGAATCAGGTTGCGGGTTTTAACTGGGCCATCTGATCGAGATTTGGGCGTTGAGATCAAATCTAGAGTTAAATGGAATATATATGCGAGATGGAGAAAAGGTCAGTAAGGGTCGTTGATCTGCAGAGATCAACGGCTGAGATTTGGCCAAAAAACATTATGAAGCGGGGCGTATGATTTTTAGCCAAGGTCAAGAGGATTGATTTGGGCCATCAGATCTTGACACGTGGATGGGCCAGATGTAATCGGAGCTTTGTGATCAAGTGTGGGAAAATGGATAGGAGCGCCTGGCGGTGATTGATCAGACTCGCTATCTGCGGATCAGATCGATGGTGGGAAATGAATCGGGGGACCGCCAATCAGAGGTTGCGAATAAAATATCTAACGCGCCAATGGAAATCTCTCGATGCAATATTGCACGGGCTGTTTAATTGGTCCAGGATCGACGGTGGAGAAGAGCTCCGACCAATGAACGGCGGGCTTAGTGTAAAACATAAAAAACGTATTTTTTATGAAATACAAAGGTTTTATTGCGTCGGGGTGGGTTATATATATGAAGTTTGGTGCCCGATTGCGAGCCCTTTGGATATATGAACAAGTGAAAGGGACCGGGGTTATATGCAAAAAGGGCCAATCGGAATCGGGAGGAAGGAGTGGGCTTTTCAATATACCCATTATAAAATCTCTGATGCAAGATCCTTTTGATCATCGATCGGTGTTAAATCAACGGTCCTTATCACTCAAAACATTAAACCAGCGGGTTTAGAATAAAACTTAGGAAAGAGTGTTTTGATGAATTTACAAAGGGAAAACATAATCGGGAGGGTTTATATAAAGTGTTAAGTGCCCGATTGCGAGCTCTGAGGTTATATGATGCGGTTAATGGGGTCGGGGGTTTAAACATGTAAAGGGCCAATCGCATCGGAACAATGGTGCGGGCCTTTTCAATCTACCCATTTAGAAAATATTCGAGGCGAGATCCTGTGGATCGTCGATCGGGAAAAGATCAACGGTTCTTTTTATTAAAAACATGAACCAACACGTTTAGTTAAAAACATAGGGAAAGGGGTTTTATGATTTTTACAAAGGAAAATAGCATTAGGGATGGGTTCTTTTATGTGTCTAGCACCCGATTGCAGGGCCGCTGGTTTATATGGAAAGCAAAGGCCCAAGGCTTATATACAGAAAGGGCCAGTCGGCATTAGGACTTTTATGTAACAAAAGACTTGCGTTGATTGCAAATGTCCCGATGCGATAAGCGCTTTATGGGTTTAGCACTTGGTTCTAGGGCATGGGCATGCGGTGGGGAAGTGGTTTAGGACTTGGCCCAAAGGGGCTTAGGTCCATAGTTAAAAAAAATTATTTTTTATGAAATTTTCGAGGTTTTTTGATGGATTTGGGGATTTCGGTAAGGTTCAAAAATGAGTTTTAAACCTTATAAAAGGATTTTATGAAGGGAAGAAGGGAATAAATGAAAAATTGAGGAATTTTATGAGGAAAAGGGAACAAATGAAGGTTAATGATGAAGGGAAAAAAAGGAGTAAAATAAGGGAAAAATGGGGATTTTTGTAGCAGTCTTTTCTTCATGAGAAAAACAGAACTTTAGCATTTCGAAAGGGAAACAACAATGAAGTTTGAATAGAGGAAAAAATATCTTCATAAGGCTTCAAGAGATAACAATTTTTGCAATAAAAATTGTTTCTTGAAGGCTAAAAAAAAAAAATGATTTAGCCACCATTTGATATGACAAATTTTATTGGTGGCTAACAAAATTATACATAATTGTGGATTAATTCCAATCCATGATTTCCTCCCCAAATATCTCAACCAAATTCTAAAATAGATTTATCCCTTTTTGACTCAACTAAGTTCCATTTAAGGAATTTCTAATCCCTAAAATATCTATCCAACCCAATTCCACTCTTATCCTCAATTTATTAAGAGAATATTTACAATAAACCTCACACTCAGATTTTCCTCTTAATTTATTTTTAAAATGTACATAATTTATAAAATAATTAAAAAAAACATCACCCCCTAAATCACACAAATAAATAATGAAAATTTTGCTCGATGCTCCTACATCAGACTCCCCATGTAGAGAAGTTTCCATAGATTCCTGTCTATGAGGTCTGTCACTTTTCTGTAATAATGCGACAGCCACAAGTCTCAATAACTTGCTCCCTCCAGGATTCCAAACTCTGTTTTGCCGCTGGTCTTTTAGAGTATCAACTCCAATTTGTAAATTTGCACAGAATTTCCAGAATAGTATTATCAGAATACTATTGAATGTAACTCTCGCTTTTCCATACCACATCATCTTTATTTCAAAAATTACAGACTCATGGAGAATCCTGATACCCATTCTTCTGGTCTCCAAACTTTGAAAGAATCTCAAACTTGCGGTACATCAGCATCATTCATTCTTTCAATCGGATTCCATTGATCTCTCCAACAACTTATTTCGCCAATTCCTCGGAGTAATTCCTCCTTGTTTGATGCTTCCATCTCCAATTGCGCTGAACATTCAACTTCCTGAAATGAAGAATAATCAAGAATTTCTCCTTGATCAAAACTATAGTCATGGACTGCTCCTATAGTAACAAATTTCTCATCCGGTGTTGTACCTGCATTCATCAACAAACTATTAGTTTCAAAAAGATAAGACCTTTCGGCCACTTTTGATGCTTCAAGCACCAATCTCCCATCATAGACTTTCTGGATTTCAGTAAATCCTCTTTTGAATTGTTGGCTGCTTTCATCTTTATCCTGCTGGATTAATACTTCTGTTTCCTTTATGTCTCTAAGGACATAACTTTCTTGCTGCTCCTGAACTTTAATCTAATCTTCAAAGATTTTCTGCTCAATTTCTTTGATTTCAACATCATATTTATTTATGTTTCCTTCTGTACCTACAACGACATTATTATTTGAAGAGTTATAACATTCACTTAACTCTATAAACGTTAGAAACATTTCATCCCTATCATGCACGGCAACTGCAATCTCTTCTTTATCAGGTTCTGCAAGTTTCATCTCCCCTTCAGGTTCCTTAAGCCATCGTTCTAAGAACTCTATTTCCATGTGAAATCTTTCCAGCATTTCATCACAACCTTTCTTCTCAGTTTCATTCTTCCTCTGACAATCCTTCTGAATTATCTTGTTTTCTATACCATCACATTGCAAAATTCTGTCATCAATTTCATTAAACAAATTCATTTGTTTACCTCCTTGGAATATCACTTCGGAATTTTTATTATGCTTCTGCTCCATAACAGCTTCAACCGGCTATCTTACACCAAACAAGAATTCATCTATAAATTCTTTTTGTTGCAACAAATTAGTACCTTCCTCCTCTAAAAGGCATTCTCCATCATACTTCACCTTGAGAGTTTCATTCATCTCTGTGACAGTTTCACCAAATTGTCCATCATCTTCTACACATCCTGCAAACATACACAAACTGTGAGATTTAAAAATACAAGGCTTCATAGCCTCATCTCCTTCTCTTGTCAACATATCTTCCAATTCTTCAGAACTATTCCAATAGT
The DNA here is from genome assembly GCA_034641835.2 of Pinus albicaulis. NCBI lineage: Eukaryota > Viridiplantae > Streptophyta > Pinopsida > Pinales > Pinaceae > Pinus > Pinus albicaulis. The sequence goes on from JAXQQM020063962.1 coordinate 6,711, forward strand.
CCATGAGATCTTTCTCATTGATCTCTTCACCCAGAATTTCACCCTGTTCTGGGCCACAAATGGAAACTTCCATTTCAACTCAGCCTCTCTGAGTTCTTCACATCTCAATCGCACACTCATCATCTGCTCAAGCTTCCTTAGCTCTTCTGTCAACCGTATGTTTACCCGTTTATCCCTCCGTTAGCCACCCATAAATTCCGTCATATCGTGTGGTGGCTAAATAATGTTGGATGTTTTCAAGAAACAATTTTATTACTAAAATTGTTGATGCTTAAAGTATTTTGATAATATCCTATCCTTTGGATAATCGTCTACCTACGTTTCTTCGTAACTCGTAAACTCAACATTTCCAAGCCAAAAATAATAATTACGTAAGCATCATTTCCCTTTTCCCCTTTTCCAAAATCTAACCTCATTTCTTATCCCTCTCTTTCCCATGAAAACCCCTCATTTTCATGTTTTTCCCATTTTTCCTTCATCAAAATCCACTTTTATAAGGTTTAAAACCCAATTTTAAGCCTTATCGGAACCCTCAAATTCCCTTGAAAACCATTGGAAAACCATAAAAACCCACATTTTGTACATATATGGGTCTTAGCCCCTTCCCGCATAAATACCTGGTCATATGACCCTCGGCCCCGCAATCGGGCACCGATCCATTTTAAATATTAAACGCACCCGCCCAAAGTTTTAAAACCTTTGGCTTTGCTAAAATTTCGATTTTTATTATATTACAAAGTTTTCGCCAGTCCAAATTTCAAATTAATCCCCACCGTCGATCTGATCTGCAGATCGACGGTGCAGAGCCCGTCTCCCATGGTCCCCACATTCCACTCACCCCGTCCAAAAACCGCGTGGTATTTATCGCACCGCCTTTGGGCGAAGGCGGTTTTTCCCAAACACTAGCGATTCCATACGCCGTTTGACGTGTGTCCTGGGCACTGTTCATAAAACCACCGTCCATCGCGCGTTATTGTTCGGACGTGGATTCCCAGCGATATCGTTGTGCACCATCCGATCTGGGGTGGGTCATCCAACGGCTATCGCTCGCCGAAGATGCCCGATGATTAATGTGGTCCCAACGCGCCATCCATTTAATCTCCGTCGTCAATCTGATCTGCAGATCGATGGTCCATATTCCATTGCCCTGATTTTGTTGCCCAGTCAATGATTCTCTGTTTTGACTTTCCCCCTCGCTCTCGACCATCGATCTTTGCGTGATCGACAACTCTAATTTAATTTTTCTTCTGCCTTCTCCGATCAATCCTGACCGTTGGATGATGCCATCCAATGGCCACGCTTCCTCCACATGCCTTCGCAGCAATAAACCTATAAATGCATGGATTTTATAATAAGTTGTTTATATTTTGCAGGGTTTCGAGGTTTTATCGCCTTTTTCAAGGAAAATTCGAAGGCAGAGGATGACGATCTTCCTGCCTTCGTTTCACCTAAGGAAATCCTTCATGGGGTGTAAATTCATGTTTCTTCAGTGTTTTCCTCAGGCATTGATGCCACATAACCCTGCGCAGTCCTGTTTATCAGAAAAAACCATGGATCGGGCACAGTCAGAGAGTATCAGTGATGAAGACCAGAATTTACCAGAACAGAGGATTAAAGGACAAATTTGTGGGGATTACGTCTGAGATGCTTATCAAAAGCCTAATTCCCAAGTAAAACACAGTTTAAAGACAAACTCAAGGGTTTCTTCAATAGAAAAGCCCCCACCGCCACATCTGAGGCAAATTGATTCCTCCCAGCTGCTAAAATGCCACCTGTGCCTCAAAGTATTCAATCAGATGCCGAATTTATTGATCAGTATAAGATATTTGTCTCAAAACACGGCCGAAGAGTTACTTCTGCAAGGAATTTCAATACAAAAAAATATACGCAGAGTTACTTCGATGCCACACAGAGCCTCAAAGGTCAACCAAAGCTCCCACCGAGCTTAAATCTTTATGTAGAAACATTTAATACAGAGTAAACCCATGTAAGTTTCTTCATTGAGCCCCCCAAAGGCCAAGAAGCCATTAAGTCTATATTAATTGTAATTAGAGATCTTTTATCAGATCTCACCTCCTCATTCTTCTATATATACTTCTGTAGAAGATGAGTGAGGGGTTGGTTGTTGGTTGTTGTTTGAGCATCAGTTGTAATACTGAAACTCTCTGAAATAAATACATAGTCTGTTGAAGTTGAAGAACAAATTGAAGTCTTGGAAGCCTTGATGATATTGTTGCATGCTTGTTACTGTGAAGGCTCTATCATTGGATCCATGAGCTTGGCTGTTGGTGAAGTATTCTGAACTGTTTAATGTTTTTCCCCTATTTTCATTATGTTCCATAACTTCTTACTACAGTAGGATAGAAAGTATTAGGCTAATAAATGACTCCTGGAAGCACCTTAGACCTGTTCATCCTTCACTGTTTCATGTTTTCTTCTGCTGAAGTATTTTAGAGTCTTTAATCTCTCTCTTTAATCTTCATGCTTGTTTATTTCCTTAATAGTTCGAACAGTTGGTTTCAGCATGATTTATGGTTCTCCTTGCTTGTCTGCTGCCACTTAAAAACTGTTATTGAAGTCTCCCTTTGAAGTTCTTTGCTTACAGTGAATCAAAGAGGTCTGTTTTGATCTTGCCCTTTGTCCTCACTTAAACAGTTGGCTTAAAGGTCGTTATAATTATGATCATAGATGTTTTTAGGTGTTCCCTCTTCTATGACTGCAATTATCAATGAATCTTTTATGTTTTCTAAGTCATTTGAAATAAAATCTTTGAGGAAATAGGGTGTTCCCCAAATCTTAGATTTCATTTTAAAAGTTGTTTTGAGATCATTATTTGCTTAAAGCTGTGATTTGTAGAATTTATGGTTAGCCCTGTCTATCAAAGAACTCTTTATTGTTCAAATTATGCTTTCGAATTCCCTTTGTTGAGAATTAAACCTCTCTTTCCAAATCATTAATTTTCATCTCATTCCAAAAACAAAAGGATCCTGTGGCCAAGTTAGATTTTCCCTTTGATATCCCATATCCATTGATGAGTATGTTATGACCTCTTTTTGACTCCATTGCCCAATGAACCAGATATTTCTCTGTCCTATATATCTTTCCTAGGCCTTTCATGTTCTGATGTATCATTCCAGCCCAACCAAACAAACAAATAAACACCTGCACTTAATAACTAGTCTAAAACCAATACTCAAAGCACACAAGATAAACCTTTGCAAACAAAATTTTGAGAGATCCCTCTCTGAGAACAGGAGGACTAGATCCTGTAACTCTAAATATTGGTTCTGATGTTGCCTTGTCTTTTGATTTTCCAAACTATCAAAACACGGGACACCAACATAATGGCGATCACGGTGGGACCATTCTGAGTCAGTGACAATCTAAGTACCCCTTAGGACTCCAGAAATCCCTTATGATTCAAGAATATCCAGTGATTATTAGCCACCTCATTGCCACCAACATAATGGCGATCACGGTGGAACCATTCTGAGTCAGTGACAATCTAAGTACCCCTTAGGACTCTAGAAATCCCTTATTTTCAAAGACTATCCAGTGATTATCAGCCACCTCATCGCCACCAAAATAATGGCGATCACGGTGGGACATTGAGTAAAATCTTCAAAAAACAAAACACTCACTGTCTAGCATAACATAAGTAACCTTCTTCAAGCACTACCAAGCATAATGGTAATCATGATAGGACCTTTGAATCAGTGACAAACTAAGTAACCCTTAGGATTCTCATAAAGCCTTGTCAAACCTTGAATATTTCAGTTACCAAGCCATAAGAGTAAACTCTGTACGTTTTGACACCCTAGCTAAGTGTTAAATCAGACTTAGAACACTCTCTTAACCTATAAGACCAAAATAACTCAGAAAAACCCAAAACATTTTAGTTTGGCTTCATAATAAACTTGGTGGTGGACCATAAAACCTTTTACCTCCAAAAGAGCTAAAAATTCCCACCTGGCGACTCCACAATCCTAAATTCAGACCTTAAGACTCCACTGGGAAGACCCCAAGTCTTAATAGCATCTTACAAACTCAGCTAGAAGGCTTTAAGATTAAAAATTTTCCTTCTTCTGAAAAGATCAGTTAGCCTATTAAAAATTTTCATATTTGGTTAAAATTTTCTTTTTAACTGGGTCTGAAAAACATAGCATAGTGGCTCCTAGAAAGATTCATACTAGAGCCTACCCTGACCCAAACCCACCAGGAATAGTTGAAAACCCTGAAAGTGTTCTTAGGAAGTCTCCTAAGATAAAATTATCAACTGTTTTCAGATCACCCTTGAGAGATAATTCAGTTCCTGAAAATCTTTCAGCTCTACAACAATCTCAAGTTGACTTAGTAAATCCATTTAGAACTAGGTCTCTTGGTGAATTATATCAGTTAGATTCTGAGTCTTCACTATCATCTCCTGAAACAAGTGAACCTCTTGGTAGCGGAGAAACAACACCTCCTGATTTACATTTCCTTCACAACTTAGGTGTCTCTCATCCAAGATCAGCTCAGCGGTCTATTCCTGGTCCATCCACTTTTTCTCACCCTTCATCCACTGTCCAAACCACTACACCTCAGCCCACTATTCCTGTTATTAATCCGCTCCTTGTAAATCCACCCCCACCACCTATCATGGCAGCATGGTATGCTCCCCTAGTCCTTCCTGTACCATTAGTCAACCTTCCACAGGACTATCAGTCCAAAATTCCATTATATGATGCTAGCAATGCTACAACTGCATCACAACATGTAGATAAAATGAATGACTACTTTGACAGAAATGAAATTGATGATGATTCTGTCAATCTTAGGTTATTTTATCAGAGCCTAGGGGGAGAAGTAAGAAAATGGTTTAAAGGTTTAGCCCCCCATAGTATTAATGATATCCAAGGCTTCCATCAAACGTTCTTAAATATATGGGAAGTAAATAAAAACCATCTCCAAGTCCTTTATGACTACAAGAACCTCCATAGAAACACTGGGGAAAGTGTGCAAGCTTACTGCACTAGATTCAATAGTGTGTATAATGCACTTTCCCCGGAACTAAAAACTCCACAAGGCTCAGCTTTAAACAAATTTCCTGAAGGGTTTGACTCTGACATGACCTATCAGCTGAGAGAAAGAGATTTTTCAACCCTTGAAGATATGCAAAAGGGCGCTTTTTCTGTGGAAGTCAACTTGATGGAGAAGAGAGCAAGAATGAAAACTGAGAAGAGAGTATCTTTTAGAGAAGAGTCCACTCCTTCTACTTCAAGCTCAAAAATGGAGAGAATGTTAGAAGAAATGATGAAAGAGATGAGCATAATTAAGAGAGCACAAGCAAATCAAAATCAAACTGCTCCTCGAAATAGAAATCAGAATTATAGAAGATAAAACAATCAAGAAAAACATAACGAGAATGACCAATAGATTAGACCTCCCTTCCAACAAAACTGTGTAGATCAATATGAGGAAGATAGGGAGTTGGAAAGGTTGAAAGAAGATCATGTAAACTTGATTGGATCAGACAGTGGAGATGATGTTTTCCTCATTGAGGAAGAACAAGGATTCTTCTCTTATGATCAAAATACAAACACCTATGAAGACTCTGATGACTATAGATTGGGTTTTGAAAATGAAATTATGGAAGTACATAAACATCATGATCTTAGGAGTAAGGGAAGCATAGATAACTTAAAAGACAAGAACACTAATACTACTATCAAGAAAAACGTAGAAACTCAGTCCAAAAAGACAGCAGAGAAGACCAACACTTTGGCTAAGAAACCTGACTTAAACAAAGACAAAGGGGTCCAGCCAAATATTGAACACAGTACCCCTAGCACTTCAACTAGTGGTCCTAATAAAACTATCCCAATTACCAACCCAAACAAGGTTTAGCAAATCAAAATTGCTGAAAAGAATTCAATTGAAAAAATAGATGAAAATATCAACAAATCAATTATTCCTTTCAGTTTTGAGGGAGAGATTGCTAAGATAAAAATTTCCATTCCCCTAGCTGAACTAGTAACCCAAGAAGTGTACAAAACCCAAGCTTTGAAATCTTTGAACCTAGGAAGTGATACTGACACCTTAAACTTGAAAAATGACAAACCTGAGTTTTTGTTTGGTCCAGAAGTTGAAGGAAAATACCAAGAAGGGTATGTCCCTCCCTTTTATGTTAGCTTGAACATACATGAGAAAATTTTACACAATGCTATGTTAGACTCAGGAGCTTCACACAATCTAATTCCCAAGGTAGTGATGGAAAGCTTAGGCTTAGAAATTACTAAACCATACAAAGACTTGTATTCCTTTGACTCAAGCAGAGTCAAGTGTTTGGGTTTAATCAAAGATTTATGTGTTACTCTAGCTCAGATCCCTACTAAGAGTCTAGTTATGGATATAGTTGTAGCTGACATTCCCCCTAAGTATGGCATGCTCTTATCAAGATCTTGGGGAGCCAAACTTCAGGGAAGCCTTCAAATGGACATGTCTTATGCCACCATCCCTGTTTTTAACCAAAACATAAGACTATATAGGGAATCTCATATGAAGTACATGGTGAGCAACATAGACAAACCAAACAACTCTCCAATCTATTCTATTCAATCAAGTTTAGATTCCTTTGTCTTTTGTAACGAAGATGGAATTACTCAACAAGATAAAGAAAACATAGACAAAATCAATTCACCACAACAATCCCATCTTCCCTTCAATCAAATTCAAAACATTACCAATCAACAGCAACAAGAAAATGAAATTAAGGATGGAATACTTTGGAAAATAAATTTTGATGGATCTTGTAATAAAACAGAAGTGCGAGACGGTGTCACGGATTCAAAATACAAAACAAATTTTGTCATACAAATTGGATTTCCATGCACTAACAATATTCATGAGTATGAGACACTTCTCCTAGGCTTATTTACTTAAATAGTTAGAAGCCCAGGAAGAAAACATTACCAATCCATGACAACAAGAAAATGAAAATAAGGATGGCATACTTTGGAAAATAAATTTTGATGGATCTTGTAATAAAACAAGTGCTCAAATTCAAAACATTACCAATCAACAGCAACAAGAAAATGAAAATAAGGATGGCATACTTTGGAAAATAAATTTTGATGGATCTTGTAATAAAACAAGTGCAAGAGTAGGTGTGTGGATTCAAAATACAAAACAGAGTTTTTCATACAAATTGGATTTCCCATGCACTAACAATATTTCTGAGTATGAAGCACTTCTCCTAGGCTTACAACTGCTTAAACAGTTACAAGCCCAGAGGATATCAATCTTAGGAGATTCTGAACTTATCATAAGACAAATCAAAGGAGAATACTCAACTAGAAATCCAAGGCTTAGGGAATATCGAAACGCTGCCCTTGATATTTTGAAAACCTTTGAAAAGTATGAACTTATTTTCATTCCAAGAGAATTGAATCATCTAGCAAATGAACTCGCTTTCAATGCCAGCAATTTCCAGATACCTGAAATAAATGAACAACTCAGTGTGAAGGTAAAACACAGGCTTGCCGTGCCCGATAATGAAGATCACTGGCAAGTGTTTGATTCTCACAAACACATCGATGATTTCTTGAAATCAGAAAATGATTTCAGCATACCAATATCAGAAACCAGCCATAAAGAAAATTGTTTGTATATTGAACAAATCCCATAATTTGAAATGACATATACTACTGATATAAATCATTATGAAAATCCTTTCGAAGTAGAGGTAACCGACAACGCAGACCAAGAAGACTTGGAAGTTTTACAATGCAAAAATGATAAAATTCCTAGAGGTCTAGCACCTTTAGAACACCTTTTTGATTTTAACGATGTAGCCAAAGAACCAAGAATGGATCCCGTGGAAAAAAATACAGAAGAACATAACATAGGCACTCTAGCAGAACCCAAGATGATCAAGTTGTCCAGCACTCTCCCAGCTCACATAAAACTACAGTACATAGAGCTGTTCAAAGAGTTTAAAGATATTTTTGCTTGGGGATACAAAGACCTAAAATCATATGACACCAGCATCATCCAGCATAAAATTCCTTTGAAAGAAAATCAAAAGCCTTTTAAACAAAAACTAAGGAGAATAAACCCTATTTTACTCCCTTTGGTTAAGGCATAAATTGAAAAGATGCATGCTACTGGAATCATAGTACCCATTAGATTTTCAGAATGGATATCAAACTTAGTTTCTATTAGAAAGAAAACAGGGGAAATCAGGCTCTGTATTGACTTCAGAAATTTAAATAGAGCCTCCTTCAAAGACAACTACCCCTTACCCAAAATGGACCATATACTTCAGAAGGTAGTTGGGTCAAAAAGGATTTCCCTCTTAGATGGGTTCTCAGGTTACAACCAAGTGTTAGTGCTCCCAAGTGATCAAATCAAAACATCTTTTACCACACCATGGGGCACCTTTATGTATGTCAAAATTCCTTTCGGATTAATGAATGCAGGGGCCACTTTCCAAAGGGCCATGGATATAGCCTTCTCTGAAGATATTGGCTATTTCATAATCATCTACCTTGATGACATAACCATTTTCTCAAAAACCGATGAAGAACATCTGATTCACCTAAGAAAAGTTTTTGAGAAGTGTAGGAAATTTGGCTTGTCATTGAATCCCAAGAAGACACTCTTTGGTCTCCAAGAAGGTAAACTTCTTGGACATATAATTTCGGAAGAGGGAATCAAAATAGACCCTACAAGGATAGATGGCATATTACAAATCACTCATCCAAGAAGCCTCAAAGAGTTGCAATCTTTCATCGGAAAGATTAATTTTTTGAGAAGGTTTATCCCTAACCTTGCTGAGCTATTAAAAAACATTACAAACATGCTTAAGAAATATGTGGGTGTAAAATGGACTTTACTGTACTGCTACCGACAGATTGAATAGCACCCAAAATTTTGGGTATATTTAAAATTTCGGGTCCCCCTCTACTCGCTTAGTCGTTAGGGTCTTTCACTGAACCTATAATCAGTGACATACCAGCGACCTGTCCCCAACCCCTCATGAGTTGTCTCACCCTCATGATCAGGCTTGGTTGTTGCAATCACGCCATGTGCGAAGGATCACCATGCATACATTCGGAAGGAAACTTGTGTGTATTTACATTAAGAGAGCTTGGATCATGGATTGTCCAGGCACTCTGGTTTTACCACTTCACCGAGCTCATAGTCTAATATTTATTATTTGCGATGCACCGTTCTCTGAAAGGTAACTGTAAACTAATTAGTGTTATAATTTTACGTGCAGGCGATCCCACAGATGATATACCAAAGAATGTCACCATCGCGTTGGGAGGAAGAGATTGGAACCCAACTAACAAGAGCACAATGGTTAGGGAAGTTGTCAATCACGAGGAAGAAGACTCTCTTACAAGAATACAAACAAAGTGGCAAAGCTAATGTTTTCTTGGACATGTGGTCTGGGGAAAATGATGACGCTCTTGAAGATGCAGATAAGGCTATCATTAGATTCTAGAGTGAGCGACAGTCACGGATGCTTAAGAATGACAAATACACTTTATCAGATGGAGTAGATGACATTCTTACTCATCATGGTGTTGCTCTATCCACGCTTGATGACCTTGAGAATGAGATTGTTTGAAGATGAAAATTATGATAACACAATTACCAGGAAGCTGCATTTTGGTGGGGGTGTTGATCAAGAAACAATCCTAATGCTGCTATTTTAGAAGAAGACAAAATAAGCATAAATTCAAAAAGGAAGTTTTGGAGATCCTGCACAATACCATCTAAATGTCAATGGGTGCACACAAAGGAACATATTTCACCACTTCGACAAGTCTAGCCCAAATTATAGCCCGGTGAACAAAGAGAACTCAGAAGATTTACCTAGAGAATGACAATCTCATTCAAGGATTTTCGTCTGTGATGGGTGGGAAAAACACACATATTGATTGATGTGAAAATTGCACAGCTAAAAGGGCCTCATCATCCATCAAAGCACAGGTGTAGGTTTTTTGGTGAGATTTAGGCTTGATTGTTCAGGTAATTGGTGCATTAATAGTTTTGGCACAATTTCGAATATCTAAACGCACCTTTGAGAAGTAATCTTTGTTAAACCTAAGCTACACTGTGGGTGCAAATTTATGGACCAAGGTTATGGTTTTGATATTATATAATTAAAACAAGGCAAATAAAAAATCATATGGTGTCAAAATCATAGGAGATCGTGGAGCAGAATTATGTGAAACCGTTGCAAGTGGGCGCACAGTCGATGGACCAAGGTTACATCACAAATTTAAACCAAGGCACAAACTCATATGGTTTCCAAACCATACTTTATGTCGAGGTTTTCAACATTGGAATGGTATATGAGAGCGAAACATTATAACTAACCCACCACGGCATTGGGAAATTTACGGTCAAAAGAGGGCAAGGTTGACGGTCCAACAACTTACGTTGAAACACACGGTTGCATGGAGCGGAACCATATAAAACATTGCATGGAGCCAAACGTTCGATGACAGGTTTTCAATCCATAATAAACATTTGTGGCATATACATATAGCGGCCAAATTTTGTATTTAAACCCTGGAGCCAAACATCGTGACGAACCTATAATAGCATGCAAGCATGGCGACGACGGTTTTCAACTTACGCTGAACGTGGAGCGGAAATAATATAATAGTCAAAGTTTATGTTTAAAATATGGAGCAAAATATGTTAACAAACCTACAGCGGGAATTCGAATAATTTATGCGTTACAACTGAAGTCACGCACCGAAAGCCAGCGCTGTAAAAGGCATGCTGCGAGCTATTTTCAAAGGAATAGATAAAAGCCGACTTCTGTAGCCCCGACGGCGATATTCTGGGAGAGAATCACTCTTCAAATCTATCGCGTTGGTCCCATTTAGAAAGACGTTATCGTTGCATATTCGTTGGAAGCTGAATTTTCGATAATGCCACTACTGACTGCGTCGAGCTGTCTTCATAGAGATAAATTTCTAATAATGCCTAAGGCGTTTACTTTTACCCTGTCCAAAGGCACTGAAAACCGGCTCACAATCATACCATGTCATGCAGGGTAGGGTATTATTTTCATGGCTTACCAAAGTAGCTGGTTGTCACTCGCAACACACCTTCAATTCGAGAGTGAAGCATTCGTTAATTAGACTGCATTTGTCGAGGGGTCCGCGCGGATAATGTCGCCACCACACACCCTGATCGGCACCGGTTTGTTCTTGACAAGTGAACGGCAGCGATCCGCCACCTACCTTGTCTGTAATAAAATTTTTGTTTGAACTCCAAATACTATCACTGCCACTGCATATTTCTCTAGCTGACATGAACAAGAAAGTACCCTGGTATTGATCGCATAACTTGGGTCTTGACACACTGGTAAGACCGTGCATTGCATTTCTATTGCAATGTAGTGCTGATATGAAATGAAGTTCTATACGCTGCGACTGCGACTACGAGACCCATTTTGTTTCCAAGACACATGGGTCGCCAAGTCGCGAAACGGGCAGGGGGAAGGAAGATGCGACCAAATTAAAATCGCGACCCTGCGACCTGTTGAGGTCGCATCCCACATCAAGAGCGTAATCGCATGACCCCTAAATAAGTCGCAGCTTCTCTCAGTCACTGGGTCACATAGCTAATAGAGTGAGTGAAAATGCAACTTGCGACCCTGCAACCTTTGTGGGAGCAGTCACGTTAAATCCTCCAGGGCGCTGAGTTGCAAAACTCGTGAAGTGAAGGACTATGCGACCTAGATGGAATTGCGATCGTGCGACCTAAGTGAGGTCGAATCTCACATTTAATAAACCTGCGATATGAGAGTTCCATTGTTTGTGCATGTGAAAGGAGAGGGCCTGCCAACGGTATCTAGAGAAAGGACATGACGAGTAGCAGCACCATGGCCCCAAAGTAGTTAGAAGTGTCAAGGTGTAGCCTTGTGGGCAAAGGCAAACTAGAAGCTCTCACTCAAAATGCCACTCGTCATTTGGAAAAAGGAAAACTTGCATTCCCCCATGCGTGCAACCAATGTGTGATTAATAATTACACGTATATACCGGGTTCGATTTTCCATCCTTGAGATGTCCCTTGCATGGACCAGATGGAGCCCTAATTTGAAATGTGTTGCAACATAGTGATAGCTGAGGGCATTATCAACCTTAAGCCATTACGGTCATGGGAGAATTGGTTTTTTCATGAAATCACATAGCTATCATATGGTTGGAATCCACACAATGTGCCTCCTTTATGTGGCCGTTGAAGCTTTCCTGGTTGGTATTCAGACAACTCCAGATGTGTCCAAAAATTCAAAGAGTCTCGGACGGGGAAGGATCTCCTTCAAGTGAAGTATCTGCATGCCACACTTTGGCCTACAACCATACTAATATACATTTACAGTAGTTGAAGAGGCGCAAGGAGAGCCTACACCATTCTCTCTGATGACAAAGTCTTGACCACACAGGGGTCTAAATTTATTGTTTTCACTCTTGCAAATTAATTAAAATTTCCTCACATTATTATTATTCAATCATGGAGACATGTGACCTGTGTTATTTTATTGCAGGAAGAACCTTTCTGTTTGCACATAAGAGCAAAGGTTTTCCCCAGCAAACAAGGGGACCTTTTAAAAACAAGTAGATGCTGGCGAACCTCCAAAGAACTCACTTTAAGTTCAAAGGCACCTAACCCCATCCACCGAAAGGAGGCCACAAGTTGCTGATCTGCCCAAGGTCGCAGGTCGCATATCTGCCAAGGTCGCAAGTCGCATATCTACCGAGGTCGTAGGTCGCATATCTGCCAAGGTCGCAGGTCACGAATGGTGCAAGGTCATAAATCCAAGGAGGTCGCAGGTCACAGATTTTCTTGAGGTCGCAGGTCGTGAGTTGCTCGAGGTCGCAAGTCGCAGAGGTCGCTAAGTCGCATCCCCTACTAAATGCCCGATGGTGCGACCCAGCGACCCGGCGACTAAGTCGCAAGGCAGCCCAACAGTCGGGAAAGCGAAAAGTCATGGAGTCCAAAGGGAAAGCTTTGCTCTATAAATGTCTCCTTCGAGAGCTTGTAAATGATCTTTTGTTTGGGACTCGAGCTGAGTATATTGTATTACCAGAGGATTATACATTTAACCATTAATACAAGCATTTTGAAAAATCCCTTTGTGGACCTGGTGTTGTCTTATGTATGAGCATTGTTGAGTATTATGTTTTTAGTTTTTGAACATCTTTAGATTAAGGGAACTGCATCTTCAATTCACATCACAGTTGCATAATAGTTTGCTGAGTATGTTAATGGTGGCTGAGTTTATTTCACTTTCTTAACGAACACTGATGGCTTTGTTTATTGGTATTTGTGTTACTATTTAAAAAATTTAGGAAGTGAAAGACGTTCTTGCCATGAGGAAATGTTTCCTTTGTGGTCAGAACAGTTTAAAAGTGTGACCCCAATGAAGTGTTGTTAACAACACTTCCTTCGGTCCTCATGCTTTATTATTTCCTCTTGCTTACTCATAGTGTTTCATGTACGTTTAATGCATCAATCATATGTCTTGTATCATTTTATTGTATCCACTATTTTGTAGAATTTAAGCCTAGATCCAAAGAAATGAGAAATCACGGTCGGACCCACACTGACGATCCCTATTCCAAACGGTTCAAGGTCTAATTGGGACCTTACTCGCAGATCCCCGCTATCGTCGCATATATTTTCCTCGTCAACACTGCCTAAACAATCATTCGAACTGGTCAAACAAGCTCTTACTCAAACACCGGTCCTGATTAGTCCATATTTTACGAAAGACTTTTACATCTTTTCTTTTGCTTCAGAGCATACAATAGCTACAGTTTTACTTTAAAAGAATGATTTGGGGCAAGAAAAACCAATATCTTTCTTTAGTAAGGCCTTAAGAGATGCTCCTCTCAAATATAATATCATGGAGAAGCAAGCCTTAGCATTGGTGAAAGCATTGAAAGACTTTAGGGTCTATATTTTACACTCTCACATAATTGCTTTTGTTCCGCATACTGTTGTCAAGGACATTCTAAGTCAATACCCTGATGGTAAAAGGGGAAAATGGATTGCAACTATTCTTGAATATGACTTAGAAATTAGGCCCACCAAACTAGTTAAAGGGAAAGGATTAGCAAAACTTATGGCTGAGTCTAACTTCCAAGCACTAGACATCAACATGGTAGATGTGTTGGAAGAAATAGAAGAATCTACTGCTCCTTTTATTGAAGAAACATTTCTAAATTCTCCTTGGTATGCTGACATTATTTATGTGCTTTTATATTTAAATACCCCTCCTTCTCTGTCTAAAACTAAAGCTAGATTTTTGAAACAAAAAGCTTTGAGTTTTTGCATATTAGATGGAGTATTATATTGGAAAAATGCTGTTGGAATTTTTCTTAAATGTTTACTTGAAGATGATGCAGGAAAAATCATGCATGAATTGCATGACGGAGAATGTGGAGGACACCTCTACTGGAAGGCCACATCAAACAAAATTCTTAGATCCGGTTACTATTGGCCTACCCTTTTCCCAGACACTCAAAAGTTGGTCATGTCTTGCCATAAGTGTCAAATCTTTGATGGAAAAAGAAAACTTCTTCCTTTACCCTTACATCCTATCAGAGTTGAGGCACCTTTCCAACAATGGGGTTTAGACTTCATTGGGGAAATTCACCCATCCTCCTCAGCTCAACATAAATGGATCCTCACAGCCACTGACTTCTTTACCAAATGGATAGAAGCTATACCTTCCAGAAATGCCAATGACTCTGTCATTATCAAGTTCCTTGAAACAAATATCCTATCCAGATTTGGTTGTCCCAGAAAAATCATAACAGACAATGCTGCTACTTTTAAATCTAAGAAGATGGTGGATTTCTGCTACAAATACCACATAACCTTGGGCCATTCCACTGCTTACTATCCCCAAGGAAATGGATTAGCTGAATCTTCCAACAAAAGCCTCATCAATATCATTAAAAAGTTGTTGGAGCAAAATCAGAAATCATGGCACAGTAAATTGGTTCATGCCTTATGGGTTTATAGGCTAACTACAAAGAAATCAATAAACATGTCTCCCTATCAGCTAGTCTATGGTATGGACGCAGTTTTTCCCACCTCATTAGGAGTTCCAGTTATGAAACTCCTTCAAGAAGTGCAGATTGAAGAGAATGATATACAGAGAAGAATCAACCAAACAATCCATTTACAACAGACCAGAGAGGAAGTCTATGAAAGAACACAGTTAGTCCAAGAGAATATGAAGAAGTTGTTTGATAAGAGGACTAAGGCAAACAATTTCCAAGTTGGAAATGTTGTTCTTAAGTGGGATTCAAGAAAATAAGAGAAGGGAAAACATGGAAAATTTGAGAACTTGTGGAAAGGACCCTATATCATTCATGTTGAGAGGGGTCACAATGCATTTTTCTTGAAAGAATTGAATGGAGAAGACCTATATGGAGGTCCTGTCAATGGAAGGATGCTCAAACATTGCTTCTGCCAAGAATCTTAAGTTTCAAAGCATTTTATTTTTCATTGTAAATAGCATAGTCTAACCATTGCATTCAAAGTTAGAAAAATCAAAATACAAAAACAAATAAAGAAAGAAAAGAGGGAAGGTTGTGAAAACAAGAAAGGTATAGCCCCATACCAAAAAAGAGAAACAAATCTGGAAAGTGTGCAAGTTTAAATGCCACTCCTACAAAACACACTTCTAGTTAGTCAAACAGTCTAATCTTGACTAATTAGTTTTAAATTTTCTGCTGATAGGATAGTGAATTCAATTTTCCAAACTGTTTAATCTTGGCTTATCAATAGATAGATTAGGATAGAAATGAAAGGTTAAAACATGTTCAAAACCTGAACCTAAGTTTCCAAACAAGAGATGACTCAAAACTGTTTTATTTTTCTGAGTCAAGAGGTGTAAATATGGTTCTAATCAGCTCAAAATCTGAACTAGAAAACAAGAAAAACAACTCAAACAAAAGTCAAAACAGAGCTGTAAAAAGAGAAGGTCATGATGAGAAACTTTCAAATCTTAAGCCTTCCATTTTTTATTTAATTTTCTGTAAAATAAATGTCTATGTGCAGCTTGTTTTTATGCCATAGATCACATCAAGTCAAACAGTTTAATCTTGACTTGACTGTTTTTAAATTTTTGTTTTAGAAATTAGAAAATAAAAATCTGTTGGACAGTTTAATCCCAACAGATGGTAGAATAGGTAGAGAAGCATCTGAATTCAACTGTTTAATCTGAGTTCAGGGAGAAATAAGGAGTAGAATTAGATTAGTTTTATGCTTTCAAAAGAATAAAATGTTGTGAAAAGAGTTTTCCAATCCAAGTGCACTCTAATGAAGAGAAAATGTTAGATCAGTAGAATTGGGTAGGTAGAAAGCTTGTTGATGAAAGAACCATTGTTTTTTATGACTGCTAATATGTTTCAGAGCAAAAGAAGATCATCCACAGAAAGGAAGGCAACCCAATGGAGGAGGCAACTGATCAGCCTCCCAGAGAAAGCAAGTCTGAAATTCTTGATGCCTTCAAAAAGGCACCATCCCCAAGTGGAGCCACTGTTAGCCACCCATAAATTCTGTCATATCAGGTGGTGGCTAAAATAATGTTGGATAGCCTTCAAGAAAAATTTTTATTACTAAAATTGCTGATGCTTAAAGTCTTTTGATGATATCCTATCCTTTGGATAATCGTCACTGTTGTTTCCCTTCAGAACTCAGAAATCCTGCTGATTTTCAAGCCAGAATACTGCTGCAAGCATCATTTCCCTTTTCCCATTTTCCAAAAGCTAACCTCATTTCCTATCCCTCTATTTCCCATGAAAACCCCTCATTTTCATGTTTTTCCCATTTTCCCTTCATCAAAATCCACTTTTATAAGGTTTAAAACCCACTTTTAAACCTTATCGGAACCCTCATTTCCATTGGAAAACCATAAAAACCCACATTTTTGTACATATATGGGTCTTAGCCCTTTCCCGCATTAATCCCTGGTCGTATGACCCTTCATATGACCCTCGGCCCCGCAGTCGGGCGCCAAACCTTTAAATATTTCTCCGTCGAAGTATTAAAACCTTTGATTATTTTAATTCTTTGGTTTTTAATTAAATTATAAACTTTTCCGCCAGTTCGATTTTCAGTTTAACCCCCACCGTTGATCTGATCTACAGATCGGACGGTGCGGAGTTCGCTTCCCTGTGGTCCCCGCCATCCACTAGCTGATTGCCGAAACCGTGCGGTTTCCATCGCACCGCCTTTGGGCAAAGGCAGTTTTTCCCCGATCGCCAGCGATTCCATACATCGTGTGACACGTGTCCCCTGTACTTTTTCAAAACCGCTTGCTCATCACGCGTTATCGTTCGTACGTGGATGCCCAGTGATATTTCCATGTGTCGTCCGATCTGGGGGGGCCATCCAAGGGCTATCGCTCGCCGAAGATGCCTGATAGTTAATCGGGCTATGGCGCACCATCCAATTAATCTCCACCGTCAATCTGATCTGCAGATCGATGGTCCATATTCCATCGCCCTGATTCCGTTGCCCAGTCAACGATTCTCCATTTTTTACGTCCCCCCTTGCTCTCGACCGTCGATCTCTGCGTGATCGACGGCTCTGATTTAATCTTTCTTCTGCCTTCTCCGATAAATCCTGACCGTTGGATGATGCCATCCAATGGCCACGCTTCCTCCACATGCCTCTGCAGAAATAAGCCTATAAATGCATGGATTTTATAGTTTTTGTTTGTATTTTGCAGGGTTTAAATGGTTTTCTCACCATTTTCAAAGAAAATTCGAGGGCGGAGGATGATGATCCTCCCGCCTTCGATTCACCAAAGAAAATCATCAGAGGGTGTTGACAACACGTTTCATCAGTGTTCCTCAGGCATTGATGCCACATAACCCTGCACAGCCCTGTTTATCAGAAAAAACCATGGATCGGGCACAGTCAGAGAGTATCAGTGATGAAGACCAGAATTTACCAGAACAAAGGATTAAAGACAGATTTTATGGATATTATGGCTAATAACAATTATTAAAAGCCTAATTCTGAAGTAAAACATAGTTTAAAGACAAACTCAAGGGTTTCTTCAATAGAAAATCCTCCACTGCCACATCTGAGGCAACTTGATTCCTCCCAGCTGCTGAAATGCCACCTGTGCCTCAAAGTATTCAATCAGAAGCTGAATTTATTGATCGGGATCAGATATTTGTCTCAAAACATAGCCGAAGAGTTACTTCTACAAGGGACTTCAATGCAAGAAATGTCTGCAGAGTTACTTCGACGCTACATAGAGCTTCAAAGGTCAACAAAAGCTCCCACCGAGCTCAAAAATTTAATGTAAAACATTTAAGACAGAAGATATGTATGTAAGTTTCTTCATTGAGCCCCTCAAAGGCCAAGAAGCCATTAAGTCTGTATTATTTGTAATTGGAGATTTTTTATCAGATCTCACCTCCTCATTCTTCTATATATACTTCTGTAGAAGATGAGTGAGGGGTTGTTGGTTGTTGGTTGTGTGTGATCACAAGTTGTAATACTGAAACTCTTTGAAATAAATACATAGTCCGTGGAATTTGAAGAAAAAATTGAAGTTTTGGAAACTCTGATGATATTGTTGCATGCTTGTTACTGTTAAGGCTCTATCATTGGATCCATGAGCTTGGCTGTTGGTGAAGTATTCTGAACTGTTTAATGTTTTCCCCTGTTTTCATTATGTTCCATAACTTCTTACTACAGTAGGATAGAAAGTATTAGGCTAAGAAATGACTCCTAGAAGCACCTTAGACCTATTCATCCTTCATTGTTTCATGTTTTCTTCTGCTGAAGTATTTTAGAGGCTTTAATCTTTCTCTTTAGTCTTCGTGCTTGTTTATTTCCTTAATAGTTTGAACAGTTGGTTTCAGCATGATTTATGGTTCTCCCTGCTTGTCTGCTGCCACTTAAAAACCGTTATTGAAGTCTCCCTTTGAACTTATTTGCTTACAGTGAATCAAAGAGGTCGGTTTTGATCTTGCCCTTTGTCCTCGCTTAAACAGTTGGCTTAAAGGTCGTTTATAATTATGATCATAGATGTTTTTAGTTGTTCCCTCTTCTATGACTTTAATTATCAGTAAATCTTTTATGTTTTCTAAGTCATTTGAAATAAAACCTTTGAGGAAATAGGGTGTTCCCCAAATCTTAGATTTCATTTTAAAAGTTGTTTTGAGATCATTATTTGCTTAAAGCTGTGATTTGTAGAATTTATGGTTAGCCCTGTCTATCAAAGAACTCTTTATTGTTCAAATTATGCTTTCGAATTCCCTTTGTTGAGAATTAAACCTCTCTTTCCAAATCATTAATGTTCATCTCATTCCAAAAACAAAAGGATCCTGTGGCCAAGTTAGATTTTCCCTTTGATATCCCATATCCATTGATGAGTTTGTTATGACCTTTTATTGACTCCATTGCCCAATGAACCAGATATTTCTCTGTCCTATATATCTTTCCTAGGCCTTTCATGTTCTGTTGTATCATTCCAACCAAACAAACAAACAAATAAACACCCGCACTTAATAACTAGTCTAAAACCAATACTCAAAGCACACAAGATAAACCTTTGCAAACAAACTTTTGAGAGATCCCTCTCTGAGAACAAGAGGACTAGATCCTGTAACTCTAAAGATTGGTTCTCGATGTTGCCTTATCTTTGATTTGCCAAACTATCAAAACACTGACACCAACACCCTCTTGCGTGCAGCTCGCCATTTCACTTTCTTCCTCATGGTCCAACCATGTCTCTGGTCTTTCATAATTCTCTGCAACAATTCAATCAATAACTCAAGATGAACTGTTATCTCAGCTTTCTCCCTGTCATATTCTTCATCAGTCAACTGCTTCCATATGCCATTTGCCTTGGAATTTTCCTTCTTCTTTCTTCTACTGTGGTCTTTCTCAGAACCTCTGAAATGATTATCAATAGTCATCTTCTCCTCCTTTGTGAACTTCATCTATTCACTTATGGATTTCATTTAATCCCCTTTTCAGCAAGCTTTCATACTTGCTATCCAAAAATGGAAGCTCTCTTCCGACGCTTGGTATCTTTCAGTTCTTTGTCTTAGAATCATTTCTGGGAAACTCTCTTGCTCCTCTTTGCTGCAAACAACAACTGCAGTAATTCTTGCGTTACTGTGACCAAATCTTTGCGTGTCGGGCTTCTGTCGATCATGCACCCAATTACATTCAAACCTTTGACTTGAATTACGACACTTTGACTTTAGAATTGACATCAAATCTTCATCTTGGATGAAAAATGCACCCTCTTGTACAATAATTCAATGATTTAACTTGACTCGAGCTATCCAAATTTTTCATTTGACCTTAAAATCTTATATGATTTCAAAGCTTGACTCAATAATTACAATAGTGGATATTTTGACTCTAATTCAAGTTATACAATATAATAATGAACATCCACCCTTAATACATTTTCATGATGTAAAATCTTCACTCTCTCTCATACTCCATTATTATGAAAATATCATTATATCATCTCCCATTATCACTCATGATACTTAAGATTTTAAATCGAAATCCAATCCACTTTTCCCAAGATTTATTTTATAATGAAAATAAAATAAACCATTTAATTTTCAACATTCAAAATACCTTTTTGAAATGAATTTTCATACCTTATGCTCCCTTCAAGTTTATTTAATAAACCTTCTCTTCACAATTTCAATTCTCCGGATTTCATTCTTCTATGTCATTCTTATCACTGTGAATATTCACATGCCTTTCATACCATAACCTATTCAACACGCTCATCATCTTAGCACAAACAGTTTTCCTGCACTCCCATGCACCATACAACTGCACATTATAAATTTTACATCACTTCACATCTCTTCACCTGTGTACGGAGAATAAGCTATTCATGTTCTCAACCTCTTTGATGAATAATGTAAAACTCATGAATTATGCCCATCTTGAACAACACCTCCTTAGGTGGCGCCACATGATGATAAAAAAAGGATTATACAACATCAATCAATTGTGTTTTGTTTGTGTTTTCATATAGAAAACAACTTAAAATAAAAATCAAAATAATTCTCCCATTTCCAACTACAAGAATTGGTCCTCAAGTGTCTTTAATATAAGAAATATCACCATTTCCCTGTGGAAGGCTTTGACTTCCAGGCTGTACACTGATCTCTTCGTATGATTTCAAGGAGATTGCAGTAAACTATGTGATATGTTCAAATACATTATTCAAGCTTGTCCGTAAACTGTTCAAGGTGAAATCGCAAGTTTCCTACAAAAACACACGATGCTTTCTATTCTCCTGCTCAACTTGTCTCCTAAAAGAATCTATTGATTTCAGTTCTGAGCCAATCCTAGACTGTCCTGTACCTGACTCAAGTTTTTTTCAGAATGACCTCCATTTTATAGCAATGAAATTTCAGCGAAAATGAGCTCTCAGGCATAACCTCCACGCATTGACCACTTCTTCTTTATAAAGAACAGTAACATGCCCTCTCAAATGGTACTCATCCACCATATGCTCATTCATTTCACGTGGACTTTCTCTGCCTTTAAGCTCAGAACAAATTATGCAAACCATGTATTTGCCTTACCACTTTGCGTTTACACCCATGGTTTTCTGGAATCAATGTGCTAATCGGAATTGGTTCCTATCGCATGCTTGTTCCTCCAATTCAACACACTCATCCATTGCACATATATTAACCATTACCACAACCACTAGAGAGAAATGTGATAAAATACTCGTGGTTTTAAAGACCACTTTTCAATAACAATACACAAAATTGTTGTGCGGAACAAGGCTTGATAACACATCAAAATTCACTCTTGTAAAACTTGATCATAACAAAATTGGAACCTTCACTCTCTGTAATGAGTCCTCAAGAAATGTTAAACGCAATTCGCAATTAAAAAACAGAAGATAGAACACAATGGAAGCATATATGGAATTGGTTTTTGAATACAAGTGAGAAGATCTGGGTATACCCATACCAGATCTGAAAAAATAGGTGAAAAATAGCTTGTCATCACTAAAGTGGATACGAAGTTCCAAAAAATTCAATACGGCCTGGCTGAAACACCCATGCTCAATAAAAATAGTCCTAAGCTTTTTATTTTATTTTTCCTTAGCCGCAGGCCGATCTGATCAATGACATCTCATAGTTCATGAGATCCTAAATGAACACTTTAATTATCCATCTTCAACAAAAAATCGTTTAAAAATGAAATGAGTTTCATTTCCAGAAACCAAAACCAGAGCATCAGTAAAGAATTTTTAATCGTAGTCTCTTTTGTAAAGTTATCTCGGCTTCGGTGGCATGAGAAATTACATAGTGGCTTCTTTCTAGCATATATGCAAATTCAAATCGATTGTTCAATTCATGTAGGCTTCAACAAATTCAAAATGGTTGTTATAGTTCAGTACTCCGGCTATCAACAAACCAGTGATTCAATTATACAAATTTTGGTTTCATTTACATGCAGATCCACACCCTACCATCACCAGCAGTAAAACCAAACACGCCTTGCCAAAGCGTTACCACTGCAACTATGTCCACAAACTTCACATCGCCGTTTATGATTTCAAGTAGGCGTAATTCTCAGCATTCACCATCGGGCTTGTAAGATTCAATTATTGCTCCCTGTTGTGCCAATCTCAGCATCGAACACCACGTTTGCCTACACCATTCTCTTTTGCTACTCTGCACTATCTACCATCTCAACGTTTGCTTTCACGCTCAAACTATATGATCCACTTACCATTTCATAAACTAAACTTTCTGAGATTTCCTCCAAGACCTCCGATCGCACCTCACCAGGCATGGATCTTAGCTTCGATACCAAATGATGCAGAGCATGTGAAATAAATCAGATACTTGCACAATAACAAATAGCGTGTTTCCTTTTCATGAAATCTTCAATCAAAATCATCATTAAAACCACATTCAACTCAACTCAAAATATATACAAAGAAGAGAGAACCGAACATCAACAAAATACTGGTATATAATAACAACAAGAATTTTAGATTCAAACCATTTGCCCGAATATTACATTTTTGGGCCTCTCGGCTCTCGCCCTTTACATAAAATCTCACACCATTTCTCTCTATATCACTCTGTGCTATTCCATTCTCTGTGTCTCTATCCTCACACAAAGCTTCACATTTATACATAATTGTGGATTAATTCGAATCCATGATTTCCTCCCCAAATATCTCAACCAAACTCTAAAATAGATTTATCCCTTTTTTGACTCAACTAATTTCCATTTAAGGAATTTCTAATCCCTAAAATATCTATACAACTCAACCCCACTCATATTATCAATTAATTAGGAGAATATTTACAATAAATCTCACAGTCAGATTTTTTCTCTTAATTTATTTAAAATGTGCATAATTTATAAAATAATTAAAAAAAACATCAGCCCCTAAATCACACAAATAAATAATTAAAATTAAGTTAGATGCTTCTGCATCACACCCACTATTTTTATAGAGTAGAGAGCATATTGTTTGTGGTGTTTGATTATGATTTGGAGAGACTGACTTGTTGTTGGGGATTTGATTATAGAGTTGAGTCTAGTTGAGCAAAGTGTCTTGGTGATCTACTTTGAAAATGAATGAAATTGTTGCATAGAGTTATGGAGTAGTGGCCTCTCGCAAGTGGGTGATTGCTAAGTTGGAGCAGTGGTTCCATGCTAGCAAGAGATAGTAATATTGTTTCAAAAGTAGTCGCTTCTACCCAGTGGTAGTTAGAATAGTTGGTGGTTAGCAACTCACTTTATTTTTGGGATCGAGTCTCCTAGTCTATGGTGGCAGGCTAACTATTGTTTTAGATCAAGTAACCTAGTGGATTTTTTCCAACAATCTATGTAAAATATAACTACTTGACATAAAATAAGGTTCAAAGCAACAGAACAACGAAAAGGGTGGTTTTTTGTCTCAGAGGGAGTTTTCCACTAGCTGTATTATGTTCAAAAGTGTATTATTTTTGTGTTTTTTATTGTTTCTCTCATTTCCATTTTTTTTTAGCTGCTCACATGTTCAAATGTTTATGTGAGGATCTACTAATCTGCTACTAGTTAATTTATGCATGAATGAGTTAAAGTTAAATTTGGTAAAAATATATAACAAGACACACTATTGATTCAACCCCCTCCCCTCTCATTACTACTCAATGTTTCTAAAAATTGGTATCAGAGTGGGGTTCTTAGTTGCAGCTAGATCACTGGAGAGTAGATTTGGGGTTTGTTGGAAAAAAATTACAAAACAAAATAATTCAAGATGAATGCTCCAGTAGTATCTACTCTAACTATTGAAAAAATCAAGTTATGGGAAACAAAAGTGGAAGTTTATGGTTTTGAAATTTTGAAATGTGTTTTTGAAGGATATGGAAAGAATTCGATGCCAAAAATTATGAAGAAAAAAGATGCTCAACCAAAGAGAATTATTTTTGAGAATATCCATAATGCAGATATTTAAAAAATAGAAAATCTAAAATTTTCCAAGGGGATTTTGGATAGATTTCATATGTTATATGGAGTGAGCATCAATAATAGTGATGAAGAGGTAGAGAAAAACATCAAAAGGAAGAATAATAATAATAAGAGATACACAAAGAAGGAGGCTTCAGTTGAACAAGGCAACAAAATCTAAAGGTATAAGCCATAATAATTTAATTTTGAGTTATATTTTCGATGGTAGTGATGATACCAATTCATATCTGGTTAGTGAAGTAGATGATAGTTGTAATTTTATGCTCCTTAAGGCTCAATATGAATCCACCATGGTTATTATTGAAGAAATTTCTAGTGAAGTTGGTAGACTAATAGATGCATGCAAGAAGCATGCTAATATTTTGCATATTTAAGATGAAAAAGAGAAAAATATTAAAGAGGAGATCACTACTTTGAGGATCTGGCTAGCATAATTGAAAAGAATTGAAGAAGTTATGTGTAGCAAGAAAACATATAAGAAGGATTATGTTGAATTTCCTGAAGGTGTAATTGAAAATTGAGAAAGAAGCTTGAAGAAAAAGACTAGAAATTGGAGCAAGTAAAGAGCACCATGGCAGTGAACAGGTCTGGCCCTAGCTTTCAAAAAGGATAGACAAGTCCGCATGTAGGAAGGAACAACAAAGAAAAACCAAATAAGCCTGCAACGAAGAATGTTATCATCCATGACATTATTAAAGGAAAGAGGAATCATATCCACAAAGAGAATCAAAGAGAAGAAGCATGAGAATCTTTCATATCTAGAAAATCATTCACTCCTAAGATTAATGGTGGCATATTTCAGATGAGGAGTCAAAATTATTTTTCTCCCTTGGTGGATGAGATTAAGGGTTTTTCTTATCATAAATTTAGACATGTGGCTACTACTTGTAGCAGAAATATACACACATCTATGCAGTATTTTGAACATCCAAGAGGAGGATCTCCATCACGTATAAAACTTCATTTAATGGTTATTTTTTTTTCTTGTATCTTTTTTGGCCACAAGGCCATCGATTGGATATCTAGCATGAGGAGATGCAGATATGGAATGAGAAAAAAATACTATGTCCTTTGGCTTCATATATTGGTCATATAGAGGGTTATTTATGTCACAATTTTGGGCACATGGAAAAATATTGTAATATTCCTAGATCCTTTAGGTCATCTGGTCAAAAGAAGAAAATAAAGGAGCATTCAAAAGCAAGGAACCAACCAAGAAACATGAGGAAGAAGAAGGATTACCAACTAGGAAGGTGTCATAATTCTATTTTCTCATGTGAAGAGGATGATATGTGGTACATTGATAGCGTATGTCCAAACCATATGTCTGGAGATAGGATAAAATTTCATTTTTTGAAGAGAACCAAGATTGGCCATGTTTTTTTTTAAGGTAATCCAGTAGAAAGAGTGTTGGGAAGTGGTAAATCCAATATTGGTGAGAAGAGGATCAATCTAGATGATGTTTGGCAGATCAAAATCCTAAAGAATAATATTCCAAGTGTGATCCAAATGGTTGATGGAGGCAAGGAACTTGGTATTCAACTCCAAAGGTTGTTTCATCATGAAATAAGGGTCAAATATATTAATTTCGAAAGGAGTCAAGACACCAGATAATCTCTACATGTTGATGGGAAGAGTGAGAAGAAATAAGAGACCAAGGTAGGACTCCTATTCATGATATTACGATTAGGAGATATCAGCCCCTACTGCAGTCCATTCTTGCATGGTAGATCTAGTTGACTGCAAAGGTACATATGAGATTAGCATTGTCTTGGGGGGAGTGTTGGTATCTTGATAAGTACTAGTAGTAGAGAGCCTTGATCTAATGCTTCCATGCATTTTCAAATTGGAAAGATCATTATACTCATATGAGGTATATTTTTATCAGGGGGGAGCTATGTTTACTTCTAGGGTTTGAAGGCTTGTTATATATGCATATATTTCTTTTCACTCATTTTTATTCTAGCTAGTTTATTTATTGTTCATGAGTAGAAAAATGTGTTATATCACCCTTTTTGCAGCTTTCATTGATAATTTTTCAACTACTCTAGAATGAGCTTGGAGATATTGTGGGATGTGAATGCATAGAGGTGACTTGAGACATGGACCAACCATGATTTCTAAATGCTCATCTTGGAGAGTCCAATAATTAGTGGTTTGAGTCTTCATGGTGATAGGAACATTTTGAGGTGTCTCATGAATTCTTATTGTTATGTATGGGATAATGATCTTGTTTCAATATGTTATGTTATGTTTTTAGCTCATTGGTGCACAAGATATGATTGTAGAAACCATGTATTTCATTGATCAAATCGTATAAAATTATAATATTGTTGTACGTATTAATCAATCTTGCGGACAAGACCGATCTCCCTAGTACTAAAAGTATCTAGCAACAAACAGCCAAATAAACTAATCTTTCTCTAAGCATATATGATTCACAAGAAGCTCTATAGAGGTGTAAAAGACTTACCGTATGTCCAACGCTTGTTTGAAGTCGTTGTTGTCCCTTGTGCACTTGAAGGAATTATCTTCGTAAAGCTGCAGTCACAAACAAGCAAAATATTAAATAGCACCTGTATAGAAATAATCATAAATCACGCTTATCATAGTGATCAAGGAATCTATGAAATAAACCATTAACTAACAACTTATTGAGAAAAATGAATATATTTGTATTAATTTCAAAAGAAGGAAAACCTTACAACCTTAGCCTTGATGTTGAACAGGCCTTCCCGGGGTCTAAAGCAGGAGTCTCCTTTACTTTGATAAGCTCTGCACTCCCCCAACCAAGACAAATAGAGGTATGTGATCTCTCCTCACAAAAATCTTAGTTAAATGAGTCTAAATCCCAATAGCACTTAACCTCAAATATTTCTAAAGCTTGAACTCCCTTTGAGGCTACCCAATGCCTCTTTTTATAGTGGAAAAGAGGAGGTTTTCAGTTCCAACTATGAAGGGATAGAATCCTCCTTCAAAGGGATAAGCTCCTCACATCAAGGGGTTAGCTCCATAAGGTAAGGGATACATGAACCTCATAAGAGCGGTTCTGCCACCACAAGATCTTTTCTAGAGGCTTCTAGAATTTACTAAAAATGAGCTTTTTTGAGTTTACTTGCGCCTTTTTAATATTTACAGGGGTCCGCACCTATAACACAGAGAAATTGCATTCAGGTACGCAGAAGACATGAACATTAGGTGCGGGACCGCAGGCAAGATATAGAGAAAGTGCGACACCAAAGTTAAGGAGATTTTTAGGAACTTTTCTCTGATTTTCAAGGCTTGACATGAGGAACTGATATGTTAGACTTGCAAAGGAGGAAGTATGAGTGATAATGAGCTCATACACATAGCAGAATGTCAGGATGACAATTTTTAGTGTAACAGATTGCCCCCTAAAGTGAAAAGTCTGGAATAGATGAAGCTGATGTTTTTCATATATGAAGAGTGCAGTACTTTATCATTTCAAGGATCATCCTGTGGACACCCCAGTCAGAACCTGTAAAAAAAATTCAATGCAAAATATATATATATCATCGCTGAGGTAGGCATTCCCATACTCAGATCAAAACTAACTAGAAACTGATTCAAACTGTTCTGATACAGGAATGATTTTGAATACATCACAATATAGACATGTGTAGACACAGTATGGATGCAGCCATCTATTTATGAATAGTCCACTGTATAAATGATAACAAAATTCCTCGCAGCCTGTATGGTAGAAAATAGATCCAGGGTCTTGATTTCCACATCTCAAACTAGTATGATTCTATCCATGTGAATGAATGTGTCGAAGTCGAACATGGTAGAAACTACTTGATTACCAGTCAATGATGTAAATTGTTAACAAGTGTGAGAGTAAGCACCAGTAATGTCAATGTTTCTCAAAGTGCTTAGTGCAATCCATGAAATGTGAATGAATGAGCTGAAGTTGAACACATCACGGAATCGTTCGATCGAAGGTCAATGATGTAACCTGTCGTCGAAGGCGAGAAACCTGCCATTGAGGCATGAAGATTTCAAGGTACTAACTATTTCTAGATCAACTTCCTAGATAATTAGTTTTCGTCGATAGAAAGTGATCCATCGTAAGCAAGACCACGACACGAAATCATAGATCAAGTTTTGAAAATATATTGGCAAGGACTGACTCAGGGATGGTCAAAATGAATGATAGACATTTTGCAAATGAATGGTTTATTTGAATTGTCCTCTTGAACACATAATGACATTGCAGATAGTTTGGTGATAATTAACCCAAAGCTAATACCCAGAAACCAACTGAAGACTTTCAATGTGGTTTGATTAACTGTTAGGTAAAGGATTTCCCAACCCAGGTGGACAAAAAGTGTCGTGTTCAAGAGTGGTTAACCGGATTTTCAAAAAATCAAAATACAACAAACAAGTCCATTTTTCTCTCTTTTCCCCCACCATTTCTAGCAAGTACCTCTTTATTTTTGACAAGCTTGAGGAGGATAACATTTTCTTGTTTATAAGCTCATCCTTCAGATGAGTCCAACTTAGTTTAAGATTCAAACCCTAAGAAGGAGTGGTTTGTTCCTGTTGAAAATTAAACAGGTCCTTTACTGTTAAATTTTAACGAGTCCAGTATAGGAGAAACTCGGTGTTTTTCAATTTTAGGGAGTCAGAAGAAAAAACTTAAGAAAACTCCATGGGTGTACTTTTTTGTAAATTTAGTCTCTCGAGCCCGAAAAAGGATAAAATAATGCGGGAGAGAACTCTATTGACCGTAATTAGTCAACGTATACCTTTTTTGTAAATAGTCCATTTCAGTCCGTAAAAGGGGTAAACTTATACTGAAGGGACGATTATTCATTTACTTTAACAAGTTCGAATAATCAAGTACTCAGCGATCTTTTCATGTTTAGAGAGTCTGAAAAGGGCTTAAAAGAGGACTCCAATGTTTCTCTTTTTCGTGAATTTTTGAAAGAGTCCGAAAAAGTGATAAAAGTATGCTCTTTGTTGAAAAAAACGATCAACTCTCCTGAAAAATCCAATTTCTACACAAAAACTTGAAACATTACACATACCTATTTAAGATGAGTAAAAATGCTTCAAAAATACCCTTTTTAAAGTGAAAAAGAAATAAATTAAAAATTCATCTATTCGAAAAAACTTATAAAAAGGACTTTTTCAACTTCATTTTTACCGTTCAAGTTCAGAGTGAAAAGTAGAAGCTTTTGGGTAAAAAGTTCCTGTGAAGATTCTGGAAGATCCGTCCGACGAAATCGAGAACCGTCATCACCTTGTAATCGACGCCACTTCCCTCCTAATCTTGTATTTCACTCCATTTGCATTTCATTTTCTTAGGCTCTGGGTTTTCATTTTCTTTTTAAGTTATGGGAATAATATGTTTAGAAAATCGCCCGCATAGTGGGTCCCAAAGTGGTGACACACATTAGGGGAATTTTGAGGTCTAAAATGGGCTCCTAAGGAAATTATAAAATAATAGTGGAAAAAATCAAATAAGATTTGATGACATCATCAAATTTTAGAGGGAAAAATGAAAAAACTACTTTTTCAACTCATATTTTCAACTTATCTCCCAAAGTTTTTACTCAAATTTCGAGCGGGAGTACTCGTTGGATGTAAAATTTAATTCCTTCTCGTCGAAGGATACCCATGCTGCACTTTGGTGACCCGCACAAATGCAGAAATACAGAAAATCGCGATTTCTCCCCGTGGTAATCACTTTTTTTTTTTATGTATTTCTCATTTTTCGTGTAGAAGAGTTCATCGAAAGTATGCAACATGGGTACTCCTTGGATGAGGAATTAAATTTCGCATCCAACGAGTACTCCCGCTCGAAATTTGAGTAAAATTTTTGGGAGATAAGTTTAAAATACGAGTTGAAAAAGTAGTTTTATTATTTTATTATTTTTTAATATTTTTACTTTTTTACTCCAAAAATGGTGAATCATCCATTATGGATGACATCATCATCTTGAATCCTATTGGTTCTTATAAAGTGTATTTTGGTTGTACATTTTTCTTAGGAGGCCCATTTTAGACCTCAAAATTCCCCTAATGACACACGGCCCGTGGACCTTCGACTTTTTCTTATGTAGAAAAAATTCATAGGTCCACACTTGTCACACAGCGCGCGTGTGTTCCTACGCATTGTGTATGAAGACAAAGTGCGGACCCCATGAATTTGAATATCAAAATCAAATTTCTCAATTGCCGCCCAAAATTTTTCAAATTAGATTGTTCTAATATATATTTTTATGCATTGTAGGATAAACAAGATGTTGATTTAGAGAGAATGTGAGCATGAAGATGTGGATGATGCCACAATGCTCCATTTGCTCACAATGCAAGCATTAAGAGCATGCGGTTTGTATAAATTCTGGGCCATTCAGGGCATGAGGGCACATGCAGACCTCCTAACATGGCTGGTGAACAGGTGGAACGTACAGGACTAGTGTTTCATTATTGGCGGCCACCGGCTCAAAATCGAGCTAGAGGATATTTATTTTCTAACTGGTTTGTCCAAAAGGGGTGAACAAATTTCCTTGTTTGGGACTAGGCCAGGTGGCCAGACTGTCGCTAGTCTTCGACAAGAGTTATATAATGATCAGGAAGACCCTAGGGACAAACGAATCGACATAAAAACTATCATCCATCTCGAGCTGAAAGTTATTGTGTTTACTGTTACCAAATTGTGTGGGAGTGCAGTGCTACACGTGGCTACCGGTTCCCAAATGCGCATTGTTGTAGACTGTTTTTGAGGCACCATTTTCAACTGGTGCGAAGCTGTGTTGGCCAATGTAAAACGCCAACTAACTAGAGTGAAGAATGGAAAACTAAATAACTTTGGATATGGATCCATTGTAGTCACCTTTTCTCTAGAGAGGATCCCCATGTTAGCTCTGCAGAACATTCCTGTTAATGCCGGTTGACCTCGAGAACCTAAGATGGTTCGTTGGGTTGCATTGATGGCCCGCCATGGTATTGAGGGCATCGAGATTGTTCGATTTCCTCCTTCATATTTTCGTTGGCTGGAACGCAAAATTTTCGTTATAGAGGATTTTCCATACGCCGGGATAGATTTCCGCAGCAACCGAGAGATGACTCCCCCATCAGGGGAACAGTGGGATGAATCAGGTAAAATCATTTTCAACAATTTCTAAGTTCTAATTTTTTTGTATTTTGATCATCTTTTGAAAATTAATAACCAAAATTTTTGAATGCAAATGTGGGCCCACGGCGACCAGTCCATATCCAGCCTTATGAAAGAAGACAACCAGTTGTAGCCGCACCAGCCCCAGCAAGCCAATCTGCAGAAATACTGTCTGATTTAGAGCATCACTTAGAGCATCTGACTCTATACATTCCAGAGACGGACATAGATGAGATTCCTCTGAGATTACAGAGATACGTGATTGGTGTTCCAGGGCATTTTAGGAGGTTCCTGTGTAGGGTGGCTCGGGCAGTGGTCTCTTATCGTGATCACCATCGATGATTGAAGATGATGTATATATTTTTTAAAACACTTCTATACTATGATATATCACTATTTACCGGCTACCTGCGTACATGTTATGAATGTTGTTTAATTTACTGTTTTGATTATTGCAAATGTCGATTTATCATACTAGAAGCAACTGCATCTGCTAATGTATTTAAATGTCTTGGAATATGCTGATATTCAATGTAATCAAATTCACGTTCCAAGAGACGAACTCTTAAAAATAACCGTAATAACACCGGATTTCTAATGGTATAAACCCTGTTAAGCTGTAATACAACAAGTTCAGAATCCAACCTTACAATCAAACTTCGAATTCCAAATGATATGGACTCAGATAATAACTCAATCACTGCACTATACTCGGCAATGTTATTTGTTGTTTGACCAAGGCTTACCCCATGCATGGATACTAACTCGTCAGAGGGTGAATAAATAACCCAAGCTGCGGAAGAAATGTTCCGTGTACTACGACAAGCACCATCAGCAAAACCAACGTAGGTTTGAAGAGACGTCGACATCTGCAATATCAAGAGTAAAAATCAGATAAGCAGGAATAATGACAAAACACACTTCTAAACTAGGCACGTTTTTCTAATCTAAAACACACCAGCTGTAAAGAAATCTAATCTAATTAAATCTCCACACCATGTTTAAGCATAATATCTCTTTAGATAAAGCCCATTTCTAGGTTTATCTAAAGGGACACCGTCAAAATCTATCAGCTCATAGGCCCCTTTTGCCAGCTTTTGCTTAACAATGAAAGGACCATGCCACATAGGCACGAATTTTCCAGCTCCTAGCTTATCGTTGGCTTGATCATAAACTAAGACTAGGTCTCCTTCTGAAAAATTTCGAGGGGTAACACTTCTATCATACTGAGCTTTTATCCGTTTGACATGAGCCTCGTTTGCTATTGCAGCATTTCGTCGATTCTCATCTAGCTGAGCCAAGTACAAAAAACGTTTCTCCTCTTCAGACGTAGCTGGAAGCAATTCTATGGCTAATTTCAAAGACAAAATTTCGCATTCAATTGGTAACACAGCCTCCAAACCGTAAACTAGTTGAAAGGGAGTGAAACCAGTTGATGTTTTTACCGAGGTTCGATATGCCCAAAGCGCTGAAAATAACATGGAATTCCAATTCGTCTTGTGAATACCAATAATTCGTCTAATCATAGTGACTAAAACTTTATTGATAGCTTCAAACAGACCATTAGCTTGCGGATAATACAGAGTGGAACTATCATGGCGCAGACCAAGTTGATCTGTCAGTTCAGTCATCATGATATTCCGAAAATGACTTCCATGATCTGTAATAATGGCTTGAGGAACACCAAACCTAGCAATTATGTGATTGAATACAAAAGTTGCAGCAATCTTGCCGTCAACCGAAAATGTAGGCATCGCCTTGGCCCACTTAGTAAAATAATCTACCGCTAAGATAATATACGCATGCCCCCCGGACGAGTGAGGGTTACATGTAATAAATTCAATACCCCATTTTGGGAAAGGACCGACAGCAATTATAGGGTGAAGAGGAGCAGGTGGCGCACGCATATTATGATCAAAAAGTTGACAATTGTGGCATTTCCGGACTGCATAAATACAATCTTTGAATAATGACGGCCAGAAATAACCAGCGCGCAATATCTTTTGAGCTGTGGCATACCCAGACATATGAACGCGACATGCCCCAGAGTGGCAGTCATTTAAAACCTTCTCAGCTTCTTTATGAGTAAGACAGCGTTGGAAAACAGAATCTGCTCCACGACGATAGAGAGTATCACCAATAATATTGTATTGCTGGGATTGGAAACGTATTTTCCGTTGCTGAGATTGTGAGATTTCAGGCCGAAAAGATTGGGTTTGGAGATAAATGATAATATCCCCATACCATGGATCAAAAGTACTGATAAGAAACAAGGATTCGTCCGCAATGGGATCCTCTGCCACAGTTTCAGTATCAGTAGAGGGGAAATCACACATCAATTCGGCAAAAACCAAAGATTTCTTTGCCTTGGATTTTTCAAACTCCAAGTCAAATTCCTGTAGGATAACTATCCATTTGGAATACTTGCCCCCTAGCAATTGTTTGGTAAAAATGTACATCATAGGGTTACAGTCAGAAATTACTGTGGTTTTGCGTAATAAGATGTAGTGTCTAAATCTTTAAATAGCTTGAACAGCAGCCAAGGCCAATTTCACCACATGTGTGTATTTGATCTCAGTCGGATGCAGATTTCGACTAAGGTAGTAAATCACATGTTCAGTTTTAGATTTGTCTTCCTGAACTAAAACCATCCCAATTGTGGAATGAGAGGAAGCGAGGTACAAAACGTAGTCCTGGTTGTAGTTGGGAGGATGCAATAATGGTGCATGGGTCAATACATGTTTAAGTGCATCAAAAGATCGATCAGCGATCTCATCCCAAAAGAATGGAATGTTCTATTTCAGCAACTGGGTAAAACCCTTTGTTAGCTCGACGTAGTTATGAATGAACTGACATAAAAAGTTTACTTTCCCTTGCAAACTTTAGAGTTGGCGCAGAGTCGAAGGAGGAGGTAAAATGACAATAGCTTCGACCTTCGATGGATCAACACGAATGCCTGCTTTTGAAACAAAAAATCCTAGTAAGTGACTTGATTCTACACAGAAAACACATTTGTGTGGATTTAGCCTAATTCAATAATGCCTACATCTCATAAAGATAGCTTGTAAATGAGAGAGATGGTCGGCCCTACGCGATGAATGAGTAGGTAAATCATCGAGATAAGGCTGCACAATGTGCTTAATGTCATGAAATGCGTAAGACATAAGTCTTGAAAAGTTTCTCCGTAGATTTCTAATCGGAAAAGGTAGTTTGTAATACAAATTTTTCCCCATGGACAAATGAAAGATTTCTTTATTGATCAAAGCAGTGGAGCATGTTTATTTGATTAAATCGAAAACAATCCATAAAGGAAAACATTTCGATCAAGACAACCACCAATTATTTGATCGATATAGGTTGATAATTGTTCTCGATATTTTCGGACATCTCTATAATCGACATATATCGATCGTTTGTTTAGCAATAAGAACAATATTTTGATACCCACCTCAAGTTAAAGGAATTGGATAAATAAACCACTGGCAATTTTTCACCAGCTTTGATAACAAAGAGCTTTTCAGGATGTATTTGACGTATACTGACGGTGTTTGGTATCTCGGGTAAGTCTTGATTTCATGTAATGCAGCAATCGATGGACACCTTTTAGATCCTGATAGGACTGTGCAAACACATCATGGAATTCTTGAAAAATGGCTTTATAAGTTTGAATTTCATCTTCCGTACCACAAGCACCTATATGAATGTTTTCAATTATTCTTGTATTTACTGAAATGTCAATTGGAATTGTGTGAGAGATATTTTCCAAATTTAACTTAGAATCAGGATTTCACAATGGATTTTGCAGTTCTTTGACATATTCAACAGTAAAAATAGAAGCGAAATCATCTTCAAAATGATCCAGCTCAGGTAAAAATGAAGATAGGTGATGTAGATATTCCCATGGTAAATCATCAATGGACAAAAATTCACAAATATGCTCATCAGTATGAACAAGATCAAGAAATGTCGCTGTGGCTGAACTAGATATAGAAATTGATTCCTCATGGATCCCATTCATTCGATCGATTTTGGCCAAAAAGGGGTCAGAAAGTGACTATACAACCTGATACACAATTTAAAATGGACTCAAAGGCATCATGCCATCAATTGAATCTAACTTGGAGTCGGAAGGTATGATCCAAGGATCATCAAAAATAACAGTGTCTGACGAAATCATGTGAATAGTTGCAGTAGGAGATAACACATTAGGAGGAGGAAAGGAAAAACTTCCTAGTAAACCAGAATCTTTAATCAAAACTACTCCAACATATTTATAAGGGATAGCCGCTTTACCAATGTGCTGGATTGTTTCTGTAGAGATTGGGTCAGAAAAAAATAAGTTAACTGATCTATTTTATTGACACTTCCTTGATATGGAAATTTTATGAGTCGAAAGACCGAAGAAACAACAGAAGTCATAGCATAAGACCAACTCATACCCGTAATAGTTGCTGTAACCCAGAGACCATCAACCACTTCCACATCTAGATTGGATGCTTTTGATTATTGACTTTCCAACCCCTATGGGTAAATCCTACAAAATACCAAAAGGGTGGAAACCTCAGCCATCAAAATCCTTTAGAACTGTGGGAGACTGATTGAGTGTAGGAGAACCAAGCGATTTCCAACACTGGATCGACATAATACAAATTGAATCTCCCTCATCGATCATAGTCTGAAATATTGGTTTGTTTTTTACTAACATTGGAATTTGGAAAGCCATTTGATGAGGTAGGTGAGGTGTACTATTCTCTAAATCGAAGATTATAAGGTTCAAATCCTGAACATCGACAACTCCTATGGCAGAAAAAATTAATTTACGTTGTGCTAGGCATGACTGCAGCACTTCCAAAGCCGACATTCCTAAAGGGGAAATAGCTAAATCTTCAACAATGTTGTAATTCTGAGCAGCTCTCGCATGTGGATTGAGAGCTGATTTACAAAGAACACCCTTAGCAGCGGTTTGATTATTAAGTATGGATTTGGTTTCTCGATCTGTAGCAGACTAGAAACAGGAGGATGTGTAGTTGATGTGTTTGCACTAGAATATTCTTCTTCTTTACCATCAACAGGATTCTTAGTACCATAATCTTGCGATCGCGTCGCAATCCATACATGAGACATCATTAGAATAGGTTCTTCTAAGGCATTCGAGGTAGAACCAACCATTTTAATATCTTGAGTTGGAAAAGGATCCTTTAAGACAGCAGGTTGTTGTGAACCTTTAACGAATTTTGCAACCTCTGCTCGATGTGGGTATTCCTTAGTAAAATGATCTTCGTCACACATGTAACAAGGATAGAGAGGTTTGCGTTTTTTGTCATTGGATTTGTTTTTATCAATTTTCTCCTTTGAATTCTTTTTATTTTTATTCTTCCCTTTATTTTTACCACCACATTTAGATTTGGTCGTAGATGTCTCTACAACATGAATGTCAGCAGAAATTTCGTGGGAAGATTCTCCTTTCGGGGAATCAGGTAAAGTTATAATAGGAGAGGAATTATTTGAAGATTTATTCTTGCTTTTAGTATTTACTGTACCAATCATACCATCAGCGGCATGAGACCCTGAAGAAGCTGCAGCTATTTGGCCTTGTTTTGGAAGATCGGGGATTTTTTCATGTAAAGTACTTGACTGCGTATAAACGAGGTCAAGGTACTGAGCTTGAGCAATTACTTGCTCCTTAGTAACAACGCCATCCTTAGCTACATCCTCAGTGATTTTGGGTAACAATGATTTAACAAACCATTCCGCCAAAATTTGATCCGGAATGTAAACTTTCACCAAACGCCTTCTACGTCGCCATTCATGAATATGATCAGAAATATATGTGGACGTAGATTTCTTTAGTGAAGTTAATAGTTCTCTGCCATTGTCGTATCTGACAGGCAACTGAAAATAAGTCAAGAAGGCAGTTGCTAACTGACTGAAATTAATAAAAGAGCCTCGTGGTAACTCAATGTACCATTTGGCAGCAAGGCCAATAGGAGTTCTTTGGAATATACGTAAGCGAATTGAATCATCAATTATTGAATTAGACGCACACTAGAGGTGATAAGTCATCACATTATTTGATGGATCCTCTCCTGGCTTACCTTCGAATTTGGGTATATCACTGGGCAACTTATGTGGCATTGGCGGCCAGTATGGATAATAGAAAATTGGATCATTCGTAAGGTGCATCAAATCAGGTAAATCCAAAGTTGCAATAAATGGTAACTGACGGTTAGGGTCACAAAAACCTTGAGTAGCCAAAGCAGTTCCACGAGGAGGATACCCAAGATAACTGGGAATCAGAGTTGCATTAGGAATTATGTAACCTCTCGGGTAAACAGGATTAACCGGACCGAACTGGGGTTGTTGAGGCTGCTGATAAGTGTAGCCAGGGTACGGTTGATACTGATAATTTGGATTTTGTGAAATGGGACCGAATTAAGGCTATCCATGGTATGGTTGATACGTGAATTGTGGTTGACTTGTGACCACTGTACTTGTACCAGCTTGTCCCGCAGGCATCTGGACCGAAGTCTGAACCGAAGGTCCTGACTGGGGTACAAAGACTTGAGGGATTTGCACGGATGCAGGGATAGAAGAACTCGGAGCTACAGATACTCCAGAAACAGGTGTTGTAGGTTGAACAGACTTTGCAGTAGTTGCAGCAGTTTGAGGCGGAGTCTAAGGTGTACTAGGGCTAGACTGCTGAACAGAACTAGGTGCAGGAGTTTGAATAGTAGGCTGGACAGGTTGCTGGGTTGGACCAGAAGCCAAAGGCTGTCTAGGTTGAGAAGGAAACTGGAAATTAGGCTGCATAGGCTATTGATATTGGGATGAATCCCCCACCATATTCATTTCGGGGTATTGTCCCGTAGAAGGTTGAACGTAAGGACCATAGCCTGGTTGAACGTAGGGTTGATAAGTAAGTGGTAAATTTCCGATTCCTTGAATAGATGATTGACCAGAAGGCTGTTGGAAACTTTTAATTGGGTACTGACCTTGAGGTTGATAACCCTGAGGTGCGTACTGAAGCTGGGGTTGATAATGACCCTAAGGAGCATATTGAGTTTGGGGTTGACCCTGGGGCATGTACTGTCCTTGAGGTTGATAACCTTGAGGTATGTACTGTCCTTGAGGTTGTCCTCCAAAATAATATGATTCCACAGTTTGTCTTGGGAAAAAGCTACCTTGAGGTTACCCCCTAGGTGGTAACTGACTACTTGAAGGTTGCCCCCCAGGCAGTAACTGACTTCCCTGAAATTGTCCTCCAGGTGGTAACTGACTGCCTTGAGGTCGAGGATTCGAAATATTACCATACATCATAAAGATTTGCTCTGCGTTCGACGTTTCAGTTTTAATTCCACTTAAAATAGATGACAATACATGTTCAATTGGTTGAGGAGCTGCTCTAGTGAAAGTACCAGACAAATCCTGATATCTTGCAGGAACAGAAGGACCACCGTGTAAAAATTCTTCCGGTGTCTGGGAAAACA
The DNA here is from genome assembly GCA_034641835.2 of Pinus albicaulis. NCBI lineage: Eukaryota > Viridiplantae > Streptophyta > Pinopsida > Pinales > Pinaceae > Pinus > Pinus albicaulis. The sequence continues at coordinate 45,873 of JAXQQM020063962.1, forward strand.
TGGATGACTCTCCTGCCATAATGGATGACGGATAGTAACCTCTGGGTGTAGGATGAAATGGAATTTGAGGTGGAGAAAAAGAAAGACCCGAATTCTCTTAAATTTTTGTTAAAGATAGATACCAAGCGTCAGTTCGAATAGGGCTGTAGAAAATAGATTCACGCTCCCTAAGATTTAAAGACTGAGGGGATTCAGGAAAAGATAACTCTTCGTCTGGATTATTAAGTTCTTCAATAGAAATAAGGCTAGATGGAAGATCTTCAGTGATAATATTTCTTACCCTAGGTGAGCCGGGATCGCTAGAAGTTGGTGTAATAAATCTTGAGGATGTTTCCAAAATAGAAGGTTTAGTTTCAGGCTCAGAAATTTCAGGTTCGTCAGCAGGTTCACTGGAAGGAGAAATACTACTAGTAAATTCTGAAACTGAAATTGGTTCAGAAATATGTTCTGTTATGGGTGTTTGATGATCAGGATGAACAATTATAGATGAAGTTCCAAATTCTGTTGATCTAATTCTACTGCTACCAGATGATACTAGAGCACACAACCCTTCAAGCTGACCTGGTGTATATTTAGGGGGTTTCCCTTGAAGTCTCTGGGATTGTATCGACAATTCCGCCACGATTAAATATTAACTAATCACATGCAAACAAAGAAAATTTCAATAAAAATACCTAAAGTCTCTAAAGAAACAAATAGCTGAATCACATGCTTAAAAATCTAAGAGTTCAAACCACACACAAACAGTAAACTTCCCGTACTAAAAACACTAGTTGGTGATGAAATCCAACTTAGTAGAAATTTAATACAGAAAGGGCCATTGGAACAGTTACCCCGACAACCTGCTTAATGAAACAGACTGGCACAAGTTTCTTCACAAAACCATCTCGTGTGAAGAGAACCCCCTAGAGAGTCCAAGTGAGTCTAGTCGACGTCTGCTCCAGGTACAGTGAGATCTTTCCTTCACCGTCACCTTAGGAAATAATCTTAAGATAATGGACACTAAGGTTACCAACAGTAACAAATATAACTGGGGGAACAGTCTACGATCCGATTTCACGTGCAAGGGCAGAGTAGCAAGCTCAATCCCCTTGAAGGCTCCTCGACATGGTTAATCCGAGGTTTACCGACAAGTGACCCCAGGCTCCTCGACAATGGTTAATCCAAGGTTTACCGTTTGTAATACGTGCAAAATCTTCTATCTTCTCCAATGAAACAGAATTGATTGTCTCAAAGGTTCGGATATGATCTCGTGATTGACTTCTTTAAGAGAAGCTTCCCAGATTATACAAATTACAATTGGATTTATCTCCTACCGCAAGATTTGTCTACTTGTTTGTTTTTACTACCTTGGAGAGTTAATTACTCCCTACTCCAAGATACTAGCCTAAGCTATGTTGGTGATAAGAGCCCTAGAAAATAAAAATATTGCTAGATGAATTTTCATTAAGCGTTACTTTTATGAGTTGTTTCTTAAGTCAATAGGTACGAAATGAAACTTTGATGGTGTGAAGACTCGACTTTCAAAAACGCTAAAAATGCACCTAAAAATGATAATGAATTCGTTTTCTTTCAATGAAATTCTAGCTAAAGAAAGAGTTCGAGAATGCAATTCTTTTAAGAAACACTTCTTTCTTCAAACATAAAGAATAACCAAAAGAAAATATTTTTGTCTTTTCAAAAATAACTCAAAATGAGACAGATTATCAAAGCTCATAATAAAATCCTTTCACTTTCAAAAACTTGAAACTACAAAACAATTTTTCTTCAAAAGAAATCGACAAATTTTAAAACACTCAAAACTATAAAACTAATTTCGAGATCTACAAAATTTAAAAATCTAATTGAAAAAAAGCTTTAATATTTTTGAAGAATTTTTTACTTATTTGTTCAGAAAACTAAGGGTCTATTTGTCCAGAATAACAAACAGATAAAAAACACCCAGATATATTTTTTTATAAAAAATGAAATTCCAAAAACCTATAACAAAGTTTTTTTTCGAAGATTTGCAAAGAAACAAGTTGATCTATTTCTCAATAAAGGATATATTTCACAATTAGGTCAGACTCAGAAAAAAGGAAAAAATACCAATGTAATCTGAGGTACTTCAAACTGCCAATGCTTCGAATCACTACAAAGACCAAGCGAAAAGCAATCCAAAACGCAAAACTTCTTAGAAAATCATCAAAACACCAATACTGCTGGAATTCATTCACAAAAAGCTTTTGATAGAAACAATCATCAATCTGGGCAGATACTAAAAACTCAAAGTCAAAAATAAAGATAAACTGAAAAAAGAAATCTGGAGTTTTTCAAAATTTTAACAAGGTCCGCAGGCTTCCAGAAGTAACAGGTGCGGTCCCGCACTGTTTACTCAAGGAAAGTGCGAAACTGCCTGCACTGTGAAAAAATACAAAGTGCGGTCCCTAGAAAAATTAAGGAAAAACATAAAATATTTCAAGATTTTCAAAAACAGAGAAAACCTAAGCTACCCAGGCAGATTTCTATCAATCAAAAACTAGGAAAAACTTTTCCTCAAATCAAAATAAAAGAGAACCAAAAACAAGAAGTTTCTTCCCCAGTGGAGTCGCCAATTTGTTGTACAGATTAATCAATCTTGCAGACAAGACCGATCTCCCTAGTACTAAAAGTATCTAGCAAAAAACAGCCAAATAAACTAATCTTTCTCTAAGCATATATGATTCGCAAGAAGCTCTATAGAGGTGTAAAAGACTTACCGTATGTCCAGCGCTTGTTTGAAGTCGTTGTTGTCCCTCGTGCACTTGAAGGAATTATCTTCGTAAACCTGCAGTCACAAACAAGAAAAATATTAAATAGCACCTGTATAGAAATCATCATAAATCATGCTTATCATAGTGATCAAGGAATCTATGAAATAAACCATTAACTAACAGCTTATTGAGAAAAATGAATATATTTGTATTAATTTCAAAAGAAGGAAAACCTTACAACCTTAGCCTTGATGTTGAACAGGACTTCTCGGGGTCTGAAGTAGGAGTCTCCTCTACTTTGATAAGCTCTGCACTCCTCCAACCAAGACAAATAGAGGTATGTGATCTCTCCTCACAAAAATCTTAGTTAAATGATTCTGAATCCCAACAACACTTAACCTCAAATATTTCTAAAGCTTGAACTCCCTTTGAGGCTACCCAATGCCTCTTTTTATAGTGGAAAAGAGGAGGTTTTCAGTTCCAACTATGAAGGGATAGAATCCTCCTTCAAAGGGATAAGCTCCTCACATCAAGGGGTTAGCTCTATAAGGTGGTGGATTTGTATTTCATAAAGAGCTGGTTCATCGCAGATATTTTCTAAGCTTTCCTAGAATTTATAAAAAATGAGCTTTTCTCCGAAGCTTACTTGTGCATTTTTAATATTTACAAGGGTCCGCACCTATAACACAAAGAAAGTGCATTTAGGTACGTAAGACATGAACATTAGGTGCGGGACCGCAGGCAAGATATAGAGAAAGTGCGACACCAAAGTTAAGGAGATTTTTAGGAACTTTTCTCTGATTTTTAAGGCTTGACATGAGGAACTGATACGTTATACTTGCAAAGGAGGAAGTATGAGTGATAATGATCTCATACACATAGCAGGATGTCAAGATGACAATTTTCAGTGTAACAGAGGCCTGCTGGGATGTCACCAATAGGGAGGAGAACTCCACTCGCTTACGACCCTCAAGGTGAGGGAGGCGTGGGGGACACACTGGTATAGAACCTCGAGGGGATTGCTCGTGGGGTCCCGAATTATGCTCGCCTAGCTGATGTCCCTATGGCTTACTAGAGGCACACCGTAGGGGTGCCGAGTCACCTCCATCGCTTACTGAGGCTATTGGTGCGAGCAGTGACGTGCTACCATGAGCACCACGCTTATTAGTCGCCTAGGATTTTATTTGCATATTTTTGAGAGACATGTTGTCTCCAAATGTAATTAAAAAAAACATGCATATTTTTGGGATTTTATATGATGCACACGCTGCAAACATTCGACATATATATATATATATATATATATATATATATATATATATATATATATATATATATATATATATATATATATATATATATATATCTATTTCTACATGGATCTTTCTCACATATGATGATGTTTTTACAAATTGCGTAAATGTCTATCTAATACTATGTTAGCTACTGCATCTATTAATGCATTCATTCATCTGGGTATATGCTGATATGTGATTTAATCAAAATTTCTTTCCAGTTTACGAATACATAGATACAGTCTTAAAATGCATGGGTTCCTAACTGAATACTGACCATTGAGCTGTAACACTACAAGATGTGAGTCCAGATATACAAGTAATGCATGAATACCGAGGTTAACGGCCTTTTTCAATAATTCCAAAACGACACTATATTCCGTGACATTATTTGTAGCAAGCCCTAGACAAACACCTTGTAAATTAACTAACTCACCAGCAGGATTGTAGATTACCCAGGTTGCCGAAGACAGATTCCTAGTACTGCAGGAGGCACCATCCGTGAAACCGACATAAGGAGTAACAGACATCTGCACAATCAGGAAGACCCAATCAGCAAAAAATGCTTACAAAGCACACCACACCACACATGCACAAAAATGAATAAATCGCCTATGTACATATACTACGCAAGAATAATTCAAGCATAATATTTCTTCAGGTACAACCCATTTCTGGGCTGTGCCAAAGGAAGACCTTCATAATCGATCAGCTCATAAGCCCCATTTTTCAATACACGTTTAATGATATAGGTCCCATGCCACATAGGTTGGAATTTTCCTGCCCCAAGCTTGTCATGGGCTTGATCATAAAAGAGGACAAGGTCCCCTTCGATAAAAGAGTGTGGAGAAACTATTTGATTGAAATGAGCTTTAACCCACTTTTTCTGTGCCTCGATAACCAAAGCAGCCAAGCGGAAAGTTTCGTCCAGTCTTTCTGGATATAGGAGATGTTCTTCCTCCGGGGAAGTGTCGGGCAGTAATTCCACAGCCAATTTTAGTGAAGGGATCTCACATTCAACCGGAAGAGTAGCTTCCAGACCATACACCAACTGGAAAGGTGTGAATCTGGTCACGCTCTTCACTAACATTCAGTAGGCCCAGAGAGCTGAGAAAAATTGGAGATGCCAATTCGATTTGTGTATACCAATTGTTCGTTGAAGCATCGTGACAAGCACGTTGTTCACGGCTTCAACTTGGCCATTTTCCTGGGGTAATATGGCGTCGAGCTGTCGTGATGCAAGCCCAACTTTGATGTCAGCTCTGCCATCATGTAGTCTCGAAAATGAGAGCCATGATTAGTGACGATGGCTTGAGGAATGTCGAGACGCATGATCACATGGTTGAAAATGAACTGAGCAGTTGTATTACCATCTATGGCCAATGTAGGCATCTCTTCGGCCCACCTGGTGAAGTAATCTATGGCAACGATGATATAAGCATGCCCCCCGGCCGAGTGAGGGTTACATGTCATAAAATAAATGCCCCATTTGGAAAAAGGGCCCACAGTAATGACAGGATGTAATGGGAGGGGTGGCGCATGCATCTTGCGTTGGAAAATCTGGCACGCATGACACTTTCGTACTGCAACAATACAGTCTTTAAATATAGACGGCCAAAAGTAACCCGCATGCAGAATCTTCTGGGCGATAGCATAACCAGACATGTGACCGCCATAGGCACCACTGTGATAGTCATTTAGAACTTTCTCAGCCTCTTCTAAGGTCAAACACCGGCTGAGTATAGAATCAACTCCGACCCAATATAGGGTATCTCCGACAATGCAATATGGTTGCGACTAGTGTCGAACACGACGTCGAGCATCCTTCGTTAACTCGGACCGGAAGGTAGATGTCTGGAGGTACACGATGATATCACTGTACCATGGATCGAGAGTGCTGATTAAGAAGAGAGTTTCATTCGAGATATGTTCCTCAGATTGAGACGGAACAGAGTCGGTAGGGAGAGAGCAGATGAGATCAGCAAAAACTAGTGACTTCTTCGATTCGGAAGTAGTGAACTCCAAATCGAACTCTTGAAGGATCACAATCCATTTGGAGTACTTGCCCCCCAGCAATTGTCGAGACAAAATGTAATTCATGGGGTTGCAGTTGGAAATCACGGTTACCATGCGCAACAGGATGTAATGGTGAAACCATTGAATGACCTGGACCACGGCAAGCGCCGACTTCTCGACATGGGAATAACGCATTTTAGTGTCGATGAGATTCCGAGACAGATAATAAACCACGTGTTCGTTTCCATCATCGTCATCCTGTACTAGAACCATGGCAATTGTGCTGAATGCGGCAACCAAATAGAGGGTAAAGTCGCTATGATAGTTGGGAGGACGTATTAATGGAGCGTTGAGAAGCAACGTCTTAAGGTTATCGAAGGATTTCTGAGCAATCTCGTCCCAATGGAAGGGAACATCCTATTTTAGAAGTCACGTAAACCCTTTGGCCACCTCTGCATAGTTCGGAATAAAGTGACGTAAGAAATTCACTTTCCCCTGAAGACTCTGAAGTTGATGCAATGAGGATGGGGAGGGGAGATTAACAATAGCCTCGACCTTGAGAGGGTCAAGGCGAATTCCGTCCTTAGAGACAATGAATCCTAAAAGCCAATCAAAGTCAATGCAGAAGACACAATTGTGAGGATTAAGCCTGATTTTGTAACGTCTGTAGTGGAGAAAAATCTGGCGGAGATGTTCTGGATGGTCCTCGCGTAGAGCTGAATGAGCTGGAAGGTCATCCAGGTACGGCTGAACAATGTTACGTATGTCATGAAAGGTGTAGGACATGGCACGTTGGAAGGTAGCCCCAACATTTTTAAATCCGAAAGGGAGCTTCTTGTAGGCGAATGTTCCCCATGGGCAGATGAAGGCGGTCTTATGTTGATCAGATGGAAGGATATTAATTTGATTATAACCCGAGAAGTCGTCCATAAGGGAAAAGATCTCACTCCCCGCACAATCGTCGATGATCTGATCTATAAAGGGGGTGGGATAGTTGTCCTTAGGGAAAGCCCAATTGATATCTCGATAGTCAACACAGACTTGAATTGTGCCCTGCTTCTTATCCACAGGGACAATATTGGAAACCCACTCTGTCAGAGGGATCAGATATATGAAGCCCGCTTTAAGAAGTTTCTCAACTTCTTCTTTTATAGCAGCGGCTTTTTAAGGATGCACTGGATGCAGACGCTGGCGCACAGGCTTCGCACCAGGGTAGGTGGGAATTTCGTGCACGACGATACTGGGATCGATCCCAGGCATCTCTTCATAAGACCATGCGAAAAAATCTCGGAATTCGCGGAAAAGGCTAGTGTACACTTGAATCTCATGGGGAGAACAAGTGACTCCCCCGTGGATGTTCTCGACGACCCCTGGTTTAACGGAGATGTCGATAGACATCGTTTGGGTAATATTACAAATATTTCCTTCCGAAAGTACTTCACGAGTCAATATTGGCGTTTGGAGAGGTGGAGAGGGAACTTGAGATGAAAAATGCTTGAGACAATTAGACATTGCCCCCAGGCCGGGCATGAACGAGGAACAATGATGTCCATCGCTCCATGGAAGATCTTCGAGAGACATAGTCTCCACGATAGCTTCGTCAGATGGAAAAAATTCTCTCAAAGGATTGGGTGAATCTGCATCGCCGAGCCAAGGGGATTGAGAATAAACATTAAGAGCCATGCTCGAAGGAGCATTTTCAGCAAGAGGAGGATCTGATGCGGCAACGATCTCACAATAATTGATTTCAAATGGGGTTAGAGGCATCAATTCTTCAAAAGAGGCAACCTGTTCAGGAGAAGGGATGATCCACGGGTCATCCGACCTAGAGATCGTGTTCACTTGAATGGTGTTCGGTGGTGGAATGGGAAAAATACCCATGAGAACGGGGTCCTTGAAAAGACTAGGTCCAATATTATCGGGGGGATTAGGAATTTTATCCACGTATGGAACGTTGTTCTCGGAGGATGAGGTAAAGAAATACAAATGATCAATAGTAATAATCTTTCCCTCATGTGGAAACTTCAAAAGTCGAAAGAGGGAAACGCACAACATGGTGTGGGTCCAACTGCGACCGAGTAGGAGATTGTAGTTGAGTTTGGCATCAACAACTTCCACTTCAACGTTGACTGTTTTACCTTGCAATGTGATTGGTAGACTCACAAGAACACCCAAGGGTTTTGATTCCCTTCCATCGAATGCCTCGAGGCCATTGGGAGATGAAGTGAGCGCTGGAGAGCCAATGGCTTTCCAGCAAGCAGATGAAATAATGCAGGTAGAGGCACCTTCGTCCACAATGACTCTGTGAATATTGAGGCCATTGATGCCGACTTGTATAACAAGGGAAATCTGGTGCGGATGTCGAGGGACGAAATTATCTAGATCGAAGGTGAGAAGGCTAGAATCGGCAGGATCAATTCCGTCGATTGCAGATAACAGAACTTTCCGTTGAGTTGGGAAACTTTGAAGCACTTCCAATGTAGACATTGCAGAGGGCGCCTGTGCCAAATCATCAACAATGTTGTAATGCTGAGTAGCATAGGCGTTTGGATTATAGGAAGACTTTCGGAGAAAACCTTTGGAAGGTGGCCGTACAACGGGTTCAGCGCTGGGCTTCTCAATTTCAAGATGACCAGAGGCAAGTGGGGGAGGCGGGCCATCAACGACTTCCTTCCCAGTTGCCTGGCATGATCCGGCATAATCCTTCGACTGAGTGGCAATAGAAACAAGTGCAGCACCATTCATCATGAAAACCTGAGACCCAAACGGTGTAGATGGTGAAGGCTGCTCGACCATCTGGGTCTGTTGAGATGGAAAAGGTTCTTTAAGAACTGTCGGAGTTCCCTTAGAGCCTTTAAGAAGTTGACTAACCTAGGATCATCGGGGACAATCTTTGGTGTAGTGGTCTTCATCACAGATTAGGCAAGGGTACTTCGGTTTTCGTTGCGAACCATCATTAGCACATGGTTTGGAGGATTCTGGTTTCGAGGCATCGGATTTGGCCTTGCCTTTGCCCTTCTTCTTCCCTTTGGAAGCCTTGTCCATAGGATTGGCCTGAACGACATTGACCTCTGTGGTCTTACCAGAATCTGGAGTAGCTGGAGGAGTAGAATTGATGGAAGAATTTTATTTCTGCTTCCCATTAGAAGACTTATGAGAAGTCTGAGAGACGGAACCAATAACACCATGAACCGATGGGGTAGCTGGTGCTTTAGAGGTCCCTGGCCGCGGGGCATAAGTTAAGATATCATATAACGTGCCAGACTGAGAGTACACTAAATCGAGGTACTGGGCACGAGCAATGGCTTGTTCCTCGGTTACACATGCCCCCATAGCAATGTCCTGTGCAATATTTTTGACAAAGGAGGTAGTGAACCAATGAGTTAGAAGCTGATCAGGAATTTCAAAATTGATCAGACAATGACAACATCTCCACTCATGAATATGATCTGAAATATGAGTGGCTTTGTCCTGTTTCATAGATGTTAGGAGATGCGTCCGGCTTTATAACGAACCGGTAGCTGGAAATGCATCAGGAATGCCATAACTAGAGTATTAAAGTCTTGAAAAATACCACGGGGTAGTTCTATGTACCATTTAGCAGCAGCGCCGGTGAGAATGTGCTGCAAAGACGTAGACGGATCGAGTCATCTATCCAAGAGTTCGAAGAACACCACAAATGGTAAGTCATGACATGTGCTTGGGGGTCTTCCCCAGATTTTCCTTCAAATTTAGTACAATCACCAGGCACCTTCATCAGAACCGGAGGCCACTATGGATTATGAAGAATCTGATCATTGGTCAGTTTGGACACATCCGGTAATTCCAATGTGGCGAGGAAAGGAAATTGAGGATTGAAAGGCATGCCAGGTCCCTGATAAGGACCTGTACCTATACTCCAGTCTGGCTGAGCATGATTCTACCCCCATTGGTTCTGTCCTAGAGGATTCTGACCATAGAGGGTATAAGCCATATAATTGAGTTGATATGGCGGCTGAGAACCAGGATACGGGGGTTGATAACCAGGGTACTGAATCTGATTATATGTGGGTCCCGTTTGAGCAATGTACGGATTTGACTGTGGAGTATAAGTGTAGCTTGGCTGTTGAAGGTAATAACTAGAACCTTGGGGCGAGTTGTAAACCGGTCGAGACTGACCTTGAAGGTAATAGTCACCTTGGGGTCGAACGGGCTACTGGTAAGTGGGACCCTGCTGAGTCTGATAAGTCAGGCGCACAGGTGGGTTCGACTGTGGCATAGAATAGATCAGATGTTGAGCAGGGTTAACAGGTTGTGCAAGTTGTCCTGGTTGAACAGGTTGACCTGGCTGTGCAAGTTGCCCTGGTTGAACAAGTTGGTCTGGCTGAACAGGTTGTCCAGGTTGAAAAGGTTGACCTGGTTGATGAAGGACACCAGGCTGCCTCGACTGAGCAGGTTGGCCTGATGGAGGGAGAGGGCCAGGTTGTGGCTGATAACCAGGTTGACCTGTGACAGGACCATAAGATGGCCCTGGTTGTGCAACATTTTAACCAATTGGAAAATGAGGTTGCTGAGGTTGCACCAATGGTTGAGAAGGATGGGTTTTCCTCCCAAGACCGTACAATGGTCTAGGTTGATACCCCAGTTGCCCTGTGGGTCCTTGAGGTTGCCCCGGCTGGACCACAGGGTGAGGCTGCAGAGGTTGACCTTGAGGGTTGTAAGACTGCCCTTGCGGACCGTACAACAATCCCTGCTGGCCCGAAGGTTGTCCCTGTAAGGGTTGTCCTTGCGGGTCATATAGATAACCTAGCTGGGCCAAAGGTTGTCCCTTGAAGAGTTGTCCTTGTGGGCCAGAAGCATATCCTTGCTAAAACAAAGGTTGTCCCTGAAGGTTTCACCCTTGTTGATTAGAAGGTTTCCTAGGTTGGGTAGACAGAAAACCGTTAATATACTGATAAGACTCAGGAGCAGGAAAACAAGGGGGTTGCCCTGCTCATCATATTGATATGGAAATACGTAGATTGGGGAACCATCTGGTCCATAATGGGAAAAGTAAGGATGGTTAAGATCTTGAGAGGACTGACCAACCTCGGAGTTTGACGGCTGTAAAGACAGCCGATACTCCTCGGGAGAAATATTCTCCGGAATAGCAGAAGCTATATAAACGTCTTAAGGAACTGATGAGGTCCTAGCTGACTGAGTAGTGACAGAAGGCGTAGACGCAGCCACGCAGACAGTAGGTCTAACAGGTGCCGATGTAATAAAAGGAGATGTCGTGAGAGGCGTCGATGGCGACATCCCCAACGTGGGGATGGTTGGCCTTGTGGATGGAGTAGAAACTCCGATAGAGGCAATAGTGGCCATGACCTGACTTAAAGACCTATATCTAGTTGGGAGCGAAGGACCAGGTGAAGACATAACAGAAGGTTCGGGGATGTCTTCGGGAAAAAGCTGGTAATCTTCACCAGAAGTAGGAATTCCCTCGCTAGGAGAAGGACTGGATGAGTCCATATCTAACCCTGCCGTAAGATCTTCTAAAAGATGACAAGGACTAGGAGGTATAATAGCAGCCAAGAAAGGCGATCTCGATGTAAGAGGAGGGAAGTGTTCCCCTACTCCAAATCCAAACCAAGCATTGGACAAGGGCCAATTGAAGTCAACTGGTCCTCCAAAGGGAAGTTCAGATATAACTGGTCCCCCATCGGGAAACTCGGATACAATGGGCTGCTGATACTCAGCAGAGGACTAGGAGACCTCTGATGAATTGTCTGTGTAAGGACTACTTGTAGACGAAACTGAGGGTTCCGCCACTGTGACTGTAACGAAAAGAGGAAGAGGTCAAAACAAAGACACACATGCAAAAACCAAGGCAAACAACAACAGGCCAAAAAATCAATCTCTAAAGGGGCGTGTGATTGTAGGTGATTAATTTTACCACATTGAAACTAGAAATTTACTGTTTCATGTTTTAAGAGTCTAGAAACGAGTAAAAGGTGACTCTATCACTTTCAATTTGGAAACAAGCATGAAAGGACAATCGCTTGATGATCTTTTCAAATTTAGTGAGTCAGTAAAGATCAAAATGATTGCTCTGGTAATCTAGGCAAATGGGTGTACCAGATATCCGTGAACTTCCATATACACCTTGGTAAAAGTGAAAGAGAATTCAACCAAGGACTTGATGTACGTGCAGGTAATCTCCCCGAATGTTGTGTCCAGTGTATCACGGGTAAAAGGCAGCAGACTCGGCTTCCTACAGATAAAGGATTGCAACCTAATGGGGTCTCCCTTTATATACTCGACGGTACGGGGAGCACAAGTCCGTATTAGAGCTGTCTGTAGCCAGATGGTGAGCGACAGCTGCTAGGTTTAAAGACGCCGAAACACGTCTCTACCTTAGACTACTAGATGTTCCGTTAATGTTTCGATGTTGCCTTAGGTTGATTCAATAAATTTTAAAGTTGATCTTCAATTTACATTTCGATTTCTAGGCCCTATCGAATGTTGGATCTCATAAAACCTCTAAATGCAAACTACATGCCACAAAACATCATTTTGTTCAATGAAGAGCTATCTGCGGGAGAGTTGAGAGTTTTTCAAATGAAAACAAAACGAAAGGCACAAAAACATCCACTACTATTTCCAATGCAAGCTAATGAAACTAGAAAACTTCTCTCTTAGAGTTATATAACACTAGTAATGCGAAAGAGCTTTCAATTTTCACTAGGCTAATCAAAATGCAAAGAAATTTGTTTTTGTATTTTTCAATATTTTAGAGAAAATGCACTAAATGAATGAAAAAACTAATGAAAACACCAATTCGAGAAATGACAGTGAGAGAGCTGAAACAAACAAGTTCACTCAATACAAACGCACGCAATCAAGACTCAAACTGATGACGAAATCCCTCAAAGCGAAGAAGAATCTCGAAAAAAACTCACACAA
>JAXQQM020058612.1:0-42841 GCA_034641835.2 Pinus albicaulis
TAGTTGCCTCCGAAAGCCACAGCTGGACTGATGGTGAGGGATTGAATCATGAATGTATGGTTTGATATTAGTTTACTTTCTGCAAGTTAAATATCAGTTACTCAAGTTGTTTATGATTACTTCCGAAAATCATAGTTGGACTAATGATGAAGGGTCAGAAGATAAATTGATGTAATCTGATTTAGATTTATTTTGTTGCAATTTTGAATTTCCTTAAGCATAGTTTCTTTTGTGTTTAGTTGGCAGCAAGAATAGTTTGGTTTTCATGCTCACTAGTTTACTGTTTTGATTTATTAGATTAGAAGCACCTTTTCATTTCAGCAGTACATTTTCATTTTTCTTTTGAGTCTTGCCATTGTAAATTTCAATTTGCTTTTTAAAGTTTTTCAAGTTGGTAAATCATTATAGGGGATATCACTTCCTTGAACAAATATAACCAAACTTGTTTTCATTTTAGAATTTCCATTTCACCTTAGAAAACCAAAAACGAAAAAAAAAGTTAAGAAATAGGTTATCTTGCACATATAGTGCGCCGCACTTCATCAGCTTACGATTCCCGGATTGACAAATTAAATGCAGCAATTTAGGACACACTAAATTGACCAAACATATGGTATGAATGAAGATGGATGATGAGACATGATATGTATGAAGTGGATGATGAAATGAAATAGATTCAGTTTATGAAATGGAGTGAAAGAACATAAGAACTGCCCTGCAATCCATGACATGTTTTATTCATTTACAGCAAGACATCAAACTTTTAAATTTTGACATGAAAATGAGATGGATGAAGTATGGAATGAGATGAATGAAATATGGGATGAAGTAAAATATGAATGAATGAATGAAATGGAGTATGGATGGATAAGTGAATGGGGTGAAATGAAATGAGATGGATCATAAGCACTATGGATCTGAACTTATGATTTTTGTAACAGCTGCTTGTAAAAACAAAAATGGGAAAAGTTAGAGTGTCAGAGAGACTCTGATTTTCACCCTATATTTTCTGTATAAACATGCCAATCAATGATTGGTTTTCATGTTTATACCTTTATTTATTTATTTATTTTTCAAATAGAAATGCTTCAGAAAATTTAATCAAGTTGATGAAGAAGAGAAAATCTTCTTCATTAACTTCACATCACTGCTTTCTTGGAACTTCTTGACAAACTCTTCTCTTGAGAGTGGTTTGTGATATAGCTTCAATCTATGACCATTCACAAGAAAAGTGACCTCTTATTCATCTATAGTTCTGATTTTTACTGCCCCATTATCAAAAATTTCAACAATTTCATATGGCCCAAGCCAATGTGTCTGAAATTTACCTTGAAAATCCTTGAATTTTGAATCAAACAAGAGAGCCCAATCACCTTCTTTGAATTTCTTCTCTTTGATGTAATTATCATGCCATCTAGTCCTTTGCTGTTGGACTAGACTTGTTTTCTGAACTGCATCTTGTCTGATCTCATCCAATTCATTAATCTGCTCCAATCTATGCTTTTGTGCCTCCGTTAAATCAAGTCCTAGCTGAACTGCCATTTTGAAAGTTTGAATCTGGAACTCTATGGGAAACAAAACTTGCTTTCCCTAAACAAGTTCATAAGGAGTATGACCTGTTGTGTTTCTCCATGTAGTTCTATAGGCCCACAAGGCTTCAGGAAGCCTATCTACCCAATCTCTTCTATGTAAATGAACAGTCTTTGTTAGGATTCCTTCAATGACCTTATTAGTAGATTCAACTTGACCATTTGCTTGTGGATGATAAGGAGTAGATTTTCTATGTCTTATTTTGTACCTCTCCATCATTTTCTCCACTAGCCTTGATGTAAATTGAGCTCCTTGATCTGTAACAATTTCCCTTGGGACACCAAAACGAGTAAAAATATCCTCAAAAGAAAAGTAACTACAGATGATTCATTAGCAACAAGTAATGGTTTAGCTTCTACCCACTTAGTAACATAATCAGTGCAAACTAATATATATTTCTTTTGTCTTGATGGAGGACTAATAGGTCCTACAAAATCAAAAGCCCATTTTTCAAAAGGTTCAATGTGTACCTGAGGTTGTAATGGCATCTCACCTGAAGGAGAAGGTTTCCCTACCCTTTGGCAACTGTCACACCTTTTGACATACTCTTTAGCATCTTTAAACAAGGATGGCCAATAATATCCTAAATTAAGGATCTTATAAGCTATCCTCTTATCTGCAAAGTGTCCACCACAAGGTTCATCATGACATGCCTTGAGAATCTCAGGCATTTCATCTTCACGAACACACCTTCTAATGATCAGATCTGGACCTGTCTTGTACAACTCATTAGCGACCCATGAATATTTTGCACTATCACAAATGATTTTTATTTTATCCCTTGCATTCATAATTGAAGGAAATTTTCCTGAAACTAAATAATTAGCAATATCAGCAAACCATGGAGTTTGAGTAGAAATTGAAAAAAGATATTCATCAGGAAATTGATCTTCAACTGGAGTGTCATATTTGATATTTTGGATTCTAGATAGGAAATCAGCCACTGTGTTTTGTTTTCCAGGCCTATCTAGAATAGTAATGTTGAATTCTTGTAAGAGCAATAACCATCTTATAACTCTGCCATTAGTGATTGATTTTTTCATTAAGTATCTAATTGCAGAATGATCAGTGTGAACAAAAGTTTCATAGCCTGTTATATAGTGTCTAAATTTGTTTATGGCATGAACAACAACTAAAAACTCTTTTTCAGTTACAGTATAGTTTAACTCTGCAGGAGTCCAATTTTTACTGATATAATAGATGGCATAGGGAATTAAATCTTTTTGTCCCAATACTGCTCCTAGAGCTGTATCAGAAGCATCTATCGAGATATGAAAAGGTAACTTCCAGTTAGGTTCCCTTAATATAGGTGCTTCAGAAATTTTGGTTTTCAGGGTTTCAAAAGCTAACTGGCAATCAGAAGTCCACTTGAATTCAAACTCTTTGGTAAGTAATTTGAAGAGTGGAGATGCTATCTTGGTGAATTTTTCTATAAATCTCCGATAATATCCTGTAAATCCTATAAAACTTCTAACATCTCTTTGACAACTTGGAATGGATAGGTTAGAAATGACTTCAATTTTTGCCTCATCAACTCTAATCCCATCCCCTGAAATGTGGTGCCCTAAAACCATACCTTCAGTAAACATCATAAAACATTTTTCATGACTAAGTGAAAGATTTTCTTTTTGACATCTTTTTAAGACTTTTTCCAAGTTTTCTAAAGCCTCTTCAAATGTGTTCCCATAAACTGTGAAATCATCCATGTACACCTCTACACAGTCATGTGATGGTCCAGAAAAAATTCCTTCCCTAATCTGCTACACAGTCCCTTGCAGTCCCATTGCCACTGTTAAATGGCATTACTAGGTAGATACAGTTTTCAGGTGACAGGTAAATGTGGTTTTTATCTTGGTGCTCAGATTTAACCCCAGTTTGTGTATTCATTAGGAATAAAGTGCACAGGCTAATGTATCTAAATACTTGGTCTACTGAAGGTAGGGAAAAAATGTACTTTTAAGTAAACTCAACGTTTGATGTCAACCACCCCTCAAACAGATTTTCTTTGCTTTAATACCAAGAGAGAAACCCATACGACTATACAAGAATAGGATAGATGAAATTAACATTTAACAATTTTTGTAATTCTTCCTTGACAATTTCCCTAAGATTTGGATTCATCCGTCTTTGAGGCTGTCTGATTGGTTTGCAATTTGCCTCTATATAGATGTGATGAGTACAAGTCTTGGGACTTATCCCTTTCATGTCGGTGTATTCCCATGCATATGCAGAAGAATGTCTCTGTAATACTTTGACTAACTCTTCTTGTTGAGATTTTTCTAGGTTCTTGTTTATGTTCAAAGTTTTGCCTGGAAAAATTTCACTTGTAGAGCTGCCAAATTTGTCCATAGAATGAAGAGACATCTGCCTAGATGACAAAAACTCAATATTGGATCCCTCTTGAAATGATTCATTTTTGTGTTCTGGAGAGGATTCAAAGTTTTCTAGAGTATTCAGAATTTGATTATCTTCACTAATTTCTGAAATTGTGAAGAGTGGTTGTAAATCTTCTTCATCCTCTATCCATTGAGTGTCATCTAGATCTGTAATTGTCCTAGCTAGAGGATATAAAGTGAATTTCTTAGTTGAACTACCATCAGAGATATACATATCACCGGACCTACAACTAATAAAAGCATCAGCTGTAGGCAACCAAGGTCTTCCTAATATAACAGGATGGCCTCCTAGATTATTCTTAGGAGTTAGGATCATGAAAACCACAGGGTACTCCCAAGAATC
The DNA here is from genome assembly GCA_034641835.2 of Pinus albicaulis. Lineage (NCBI taxonomy): Eukaryota > Viridiplantae > Streptophyta > Pinopsida > Pinales > Pinaceae > Pinus > Pinus albicaulis. The sequence continues at coordinate 4,330 of JAXQQM020058612.1, forward strand.
TAGGGACACTGGAATGTCTTCTATTACCCCATCTGGTTTGATCATAGATCTATCTGCTAATTGTAATAGTGTGGGTGTAAAGAGAAGATTAGGAAGTTTCAGTTTGTCCATGATTTGTCTACTCATGATATTTATTGCTGCTCCTAAATCAATGAGTGTGTTTTGAATTTCAATTCCATTGATGTGAATTTTGACAACTGGATTTCCGGGGTCAAGATACTTTGGAATAGTAATCTTTCCCATCATAATGTCTGCTATTTGTCCTACCAGTTGAATTTTCTTTGTTTCTATTATTATTTTTCTTGTTGTCTTCATACTCAACTCCTTTATTGTTTTAGCTAAAATTGGGATTTCCTTGATGGCTTGCAATAATGGAATTTTAATGCAAACATTTCTGAGCTCATCTAAGAAATCATAATTAAGCACCATGATTTGTTTTTCTACACCTCTATCAATTTGTAATATTTCCGGAAAGGGAGGTATAGAAGTAGATGTGGATGGTTGCTCTAATACAGGAGTTGAATTTATTGGATCTTTTTGCTTTAATTTTTCAGTGTTTGGGTCTTGAAAGGATGTGTCTTCCTCAAGACTTTATTCACCTGTAGAGAGTCTTCCTCAGAGTTATCTTGTTCTTGTATGATCACGGAAGGTTTCCTCTTTTCAAGTATTATTCCAGACCTCAGTTGAACATCACTAAGGTCTAAAGGAGTAATTAAATAAGTTGGAAATTGTTGGCCTTCTATCATATATGTATTCTGAGGGTTCTTATTATTGGGATTTGGTATGGGTTGAGCGGGAAATTGATTTGATTTTTGAGGGAATGGTAATGAAAGTGGTTGATTTTGATGTGGTTGGTTTTGATGATGTTGTTGAGGATTTTGTTGAAGATTTTGAGGAAAATTTTGTTGAGGATTTTGAGGATAAAAATGTGGGTATGGTGGATAGGATGGTGGATACTGGTAATATGGAGAGTATCTTCCATAGGGACTTTGTGATCCTTGTGCCTAAGCTGGAGATTGATTTTGAAATTGAGGCCAAGGTTGCTGCCAAGAATTCCAAGGTGGAGGTTGATTATACATTTGATCATGGAATCCTTGTGTTTGAGGTCCCTGCCAAGGTCTTCTAGATACAAAATTAAGAGATTATGTGGAGTCTGTAGGAGTTTATTCCTGAAAGACAGCTTTGAGACCAGGAAGAGAAGGACAATTCTTGGTCTCATGTTTTTCAGAACAAATGACACAGGTCTCTACAACTTTTACATCCAAAGGACACTCTCTCAAGGCATGTTTCTTTCTACATTTGGGACAAAAGATTGCCAAGGCATCAGATTCATATTTTTGCTTGTTTTGTATCTTAAGGGTGTCTATTTGTTCACTAAGACTCCCTAAGATGTCAGATTTAAAATCATCAAGCATGTGTCCTATTTCTGATCTACTTACTGTCCCAGAAGCAGACTTACTTGCCCTTGCAAGAGTAGGATCTCTTGGACCTTTAACAGTTTTAGATTTCCCTCTTGAAAGGTTGATACATAACTCAGATATTTCAGGTAATGTGAGTTGTGATATATCCCTTTTTCCCATCATGTTAAGAATATCCAACCATTCATCCCTAATTGTTTTCAACAAAAGAGCTTTTAAGGTGTCTTGATCTAGGTTTTCCATTTTTGCCCTTTTGATGTTGTAATTAAATCTTTCCAACAAATCTTCTAAGTTTTCATCTTATTTTTGTAACATCTTGAACACTTCTTCCTTATGATTAACCGGCATACAATAATCCAAATACCTCTCTAGAAATGCTTGTTTCATGTCTTCCCATGTTCTAATAGAACTGCTGATCAGACTCATGAACCACTTCAATGCTGCTCCTTTCAAGGTTGAAGGGAATAATTTCAGTTTTTGAGCATCTTGTAAGTAGTCATAAGTTCTACACAGAACTTTGAATTCAAATAGGAAGGTTTCAGGATCTTCAGTTTTAAGTCCATAGAAGTTTGGAAGGACAGAGAGTGAAATGTTTTTCATGGTTGTATTGGTTTCTTCATCAATTATAGGAACCCAAAAGAGCTTCCTATTTCTCTTCTACCTCTTCCTCCATCTGCACCTCTACCTCCTTCTCCTCTACCTCTACCTCTACCTCCAAATAGTGTGTGTTCTCCATTAAAAAATCCTCCTCCTCCTTCTTCTGCCATGGTTGACTCTCCTGTGGAAGTGGAAAGGTTTGTGTCTCTAACAGGAGTCTTTAGATCTTCTTCTATGGCAGGTTCAGTGGATGAAGTGGAAGGTTTCTCTAATGGGATATCTGATTTCAGGTCTTCTAGAAGTCCAGGATCAGTAAAGGATGGATTGTGGGTCTGAGTTGAAGGTATACTAGTTCTGGGTCTAGGTGAAACAAGTGGTGTTCTAGAAATCAAATTTCTGCTTCTGCTGCTTATAAATCTCCCCCTTGAATCTCTCTCCCTACGCATAAAATTGTTTTTGGATGCTAAGAAACAAAGGTTACCTAGTTTTCACTTCCCCGGCAACGACGCCAAAATGTTTGGTCTCAATCTAGTCTCCTAAATTGAGCTCATTTAATTGTCAACCAGGGTTGGTAAACTGCTGAAGTGAAGTGTACTGTATGTACTTAGGTGCTTGTTTCCTAATGCGTTGTGTGTAGTGTTTTATGATGTTTTTGGTCTTTTGTGATGATTTATGATGTTTTTGGTCTTTTGGTAGTTTTATATTCACAAGGAAAATGACTAGAAAGCTAATGGAAAAGAGCTAATGATTAAAAACAGAGTGAAGCCTAATTGGTTGATGACAAATGATAAATGCAAATGTGATACTAACGCAGAATCAAATCTAAACTATTGACTAAGCAGAAACAAAGCTTGATAATGACTTCTAAGGAATGATTCAAAACATAAACTCAACTTGAGAAATGATCAACTAAGTATGCAAATCCTCCTAACTAAACAGTTAAACAACTAACTTATAATGATGCAACACTTTGTCCTTGATTAGAGATTTGAAGCATATTTGGAGAAAAACATTGATAACATCATAAGATCTTCTATTCTAGGACTAGTTCCTAACTCTATTCTACAACTTAGTTAAATGTCACAAAACCTTACTCAAGAGTTATAGATTTCTTTTCAAAGTAGTCTTTTGAGGAAGGGCTCTGTTTATGAAATGATAAGGAAATTGCAGAAGTACTTCAGGCCTTAAAATGATATTGTCTTCTGTTCATATGGTTGTGGATCAATTGTAGATTTTAGAACAAGAAGATGTTTGTAAATAATGAAGGCTGTTTTGTTAAGTTTAACAACTGAAGTAATATAATATGCAGTGAATGACAACTGAATATGGAGTGCAAATGCAATGAGTTAAGCTAAGACTGAACTTAAGAAGTCACTAATCTAAAACAGTGCTGAACTAGCAAGTCATTATCAAACTCAAAACAAAATAACTGATCATGAGTTAAGTGCAATTAAACTCCGGAGTATCCTAATTAAGCTATCATGCATTATTCTATGAAATTACACAGCCTATTTGTCCATCATGATTGGTATTTTGGAAGAGTTTCTTAGAACAATCCTAACTGTGTAATCGAGTGCAAATGCAAACATAAAGACTGAAAGCAATTAAAAACTAAGATATCATAGCTATCGCCCACTCATCATTATGATATTTTCGACAAACGTTGAAGAGCAATAACAACTATGGTACTTAGTGCAAACACACAACTAAAACATTCATTATCACGGTCATGCCTTGAACACCATAAGAATTTCTTGGAAGAGTTTCTTCTTGTGGAAGAGTGTTTAGAACAAGTGTAACTGTGATAGTGAACAATCAGAAATTACAATTAAATTCTACAACACTATAGCCATTTTCATTCATTATCATAATCTTTTGGAAGAGCTTCTTCTTTTGGAAGAGTTTTTAGAACGAATATAACTACAGTGGCTAGTGAAAACAACTATGAATTAAAAAAAATGTAAAGGCAGCTAAGATACTTATCTAAATTACGCAAATAAATCCGTGCAAGAGGCAGGGGCCCTCTACCACCTGACGAAATCTAACTCCAAATCAAATCAATGCTTTCAAAACAACACTGTCTGCTTCATTAAAAGAGAAATAACTTGAACAGAACAATCTGCGTCTTCAGAAATGTAGCACAGAATCTAAGCAAAATCTAGAACAAAATCTAGCCTAGCTCTCGGTTTCCCAAGTGTTTATATAACAAATGTACATAACAAGACTTGCAACAATTTCAGGATCATTGTCTTTCCTTATCAAAATCACATTAGGACTCTTGAAGTGGCAACGTAAAAAGGAAAAGGACATCTGGACTGAGACAGTCCTAATAGAAGTCTGCCTTCCTAAATGTGTTCCCACGTACCAAAACCATATCCAGAATTCGGTTTTTCCTTCATGATGAGCAACGAACAATGTAGACATGACATGGAATATGCCCATATGCGGTTTTTATTGAGAGGCCATCTGGAACATACCCAAACATGAAGACAGCTGCAGAATTGCCGGTTAGCTATGGAATGTCTGCATTCTGCAGCTAGTTCCGGTCAAAATGAATTACTATGACAAAAATCACAAAATTTGTAAATCAGTCATGTTAATCATTCTAAAAGTAATTTTGTAAATTCAATGCATTGATTAGGTACAGGGATAATTTTAGACAAAGGAAAATGAGTAGAAGTAGATGAAAAGCATGATTTTGAGGCTCAACGGAGACGCATTGGGAAATCCTACCTAGTATCGTCAACTCGTAGGAGCATTGATGTTCTTAGTGATCTCTTGTCCAGAGATATGTTTTGCAGTGAACACTTTGAGTCAACACATGGTTGATCCTCATCACATTCACTAGGTTGGTGCCAAGAATCTCTTGAGATATCTTTGGGGCATGATAAACCATGGGCTGAGATACACTGTCGGGAGTTTGAGACTCCATGGATATACTGATGTCGATTGGGCTGGCAGTGTGGTGGATCGCAAGAGCACATCTGGATGCTACTTCACACTTGGTTCTGCTTTGATATCTTGAATGAGTAGGAAGCATAAGTCAGTGGCTTTGAGCACCACTGAGGTCGAATACATTACAGCAAATATGGCCTGTTGTGAAGCTATTTGTTGCAAAAGCTCTTCAATGATTTGTTCGGGCATGTGTTAGATACCATTGTTATCATTTGTGATAACCAGATTGGGATTCGTTTGTCAGAGAATCTTGTGTTCCATGATCGACTCAAGCATATTGATATCAGGTACCATTTTATCTGGGATATGGTACAACGAGGCGTCGTAAGGCTCAATCATATAGGAACTGATGAGCAGGTCGCATATATTCTCACTAAGCCCTTGGGGAAGGTCAAGTTCCTAACCTTCCATGATAATCTTGGAATCGTGGAATGACCTTATTTTGAGGGTTATGTTGGACGATGAGCTCTGGGAGCTCTAGGGGGCTTTGGGGATAACTTATTGGAGCTATAAGCAACCACAGGGCTAGGCTTGTCGAACCTTGTTTGTGTGCTTCCGCCCCACCATGATGATATTGAGTTGTTTCACCTCTCTTTGATCTGTGCCCCGTATGCATCCTACCCATGGAGTTATGGACTCATGGAAAGTACCTCTCATTTTGGCCAATGAGGTGGGAAATGTGGATAGAGACCGATAGCAAGATCGATGGATGCATTGGAGATTGTCGTACTATGTCTAGGATGGCACGTGTCCAACTACTTGATCTGGGATCAAGTCTTGTGAGGTTTCAGACCTGCATTTGACTTTGGGTCAATTAAAGTAACTTCGGGTTAGTATGTGACTCTTTTGAGTCCAATTGAGGTTTTGGACCTCCAATTGACTTCGAGCCAGTTAAACTAACTTCGGGTTAGTATGAGACTCCTTTGAGTCCTATAGAGATTTCGGACCTCTGAGCTAACTTCGGGTCAGTCGGGAGTGATGTCTTTGTGACTCATTGTTTGAAATAAAGAAGCCAGCAAAGCAAGTTACGATGGGATGACGCACGATGTTTGGATGGCACTAGTGGATGGAGTTCTCCCTAGTTGAGAGGGAGTGTTAATTTTGGGCAACTAGGTCCAAACTCCATGTTGTATTGCTCAGATGATGATGTCAATATTTTTATTGGATTCCTCTTTCAGAGAGGTGTGTTAGGGTCCTATAACAATATGATTCATAATTTTGAATTTACTTTGATTAGTCTTGTAATTATGTACATACTTTGCTTTCTGCAAATTGCTTTCCCATATTAGAATTAAAAAATGTAAAGAGGGTAAAAGTCCTAAAAGAAAAATCAAAGGACTTGAAAGAAAAAAGATAAAAAAGAATAGAAAAATGGACCCTGTTGACCACACTTTGTCAACGACCCCATAGCAGTACATCCCCATTTTTTCAAATGGGACTTATCATGTTCAAGGCTCATGTCATCCAGATTTCATTGTCAGCTGACATTTTGTTATAAATGATGTAAACCCATTCTACATGTAATGATGTAAATGATCTAAGTAAGACCATCAATGTATGTAACAACCTAGGTAAGCCTAGTATGTTGTTGATGATTTCTATCCTAGGAGATTTTTTGTCTCACTGCTTCACGTAAGTGATCGGCAGAGTTTTTCCCTCCAGCCTCACCCCAAAGCTAAGATGGATTTTGTCATCAGCATGCTAAGTGAGTCCTAGTGTTTTCTATCGAGTCCTTGTAAAAGTAGTTTAAGCTACTTGGTCTACCAGATCATGTTTTGAGTCGCAGAATTGGGTACCTATTTGAGGGTGTATACGAATGGGTATTCCCCCTTCATGTATCTAAATGTATTATCTTATGTAAAGAGAGTTGGAAAAATAATTAAAATCCCCTCTCAGTTAATTAATTAAATTTTCTAGTCAATTAATTTAAAAAAATCTTAAACCAGAAATTTAATTAATTTAGGATCCTAAGTTAGGATAAATTTCTTTAAAGGAAAAATTTTTGGGTCCTTGGAAAATGATTTTTAAAAGCCCCAGGCCAAGGGAATATTGAGAATTTTAAGAAATTTTGGACCTTTGGGCCTTGGTGGTTAAGTCAAAGTCAAAATTTTGGGGTAATTAACTCAAAAATAGTATTTTTGAGTTAATTAAAATTGAATTAAATCATAAATTCGTTTTTTCCTCAAAATTATAATTTCGACCGTCTAGATTAAAAAATAATCAAATCTTATCGACGGTCGAGATTATTTTGACAAGGATCATCCAAACTAGCTGTTGGAGATTTTGTCCTATAAATTTAGAGGTCTTTGTTAGTCTTGAGTCATCCGATCTCAGAATCGTGTACTGGTCTTGGAAGCTCTTGTGAATTTTCTTTGATGAATAAAGCATAAAGACTTTGGGGTTACAAATATTGATGTTCCTTCTCAGATCTATGTGGTGAATTGTCTCTAAATTCTGCTGCTTTGTTTTTTGCATTTTATGGTTGATGGCCTTCATGGATTAATCTGCATACAGGTATCTTGTGCAGTTTTTTGGGTTTATAAAATGACATTTTGATTTTTCTGAAGGATCTCATGTTGTTTTCTTAAATCTCTATCGATCTAAGGTTCAAATTTAAGTGTGCAGGGAAATTAGATTGAGCGTCTGGGAAAGTCTTCAGTTGGACCAGCCGACTCTCAATAAAAATAAATCTGAAAAGCTCATTATTTGTTAAACTCCAAATCTGTCTTACGAAATTGGTGGTTTTGCAGGGTTTTCTAAGGCTTGTGCCTCTCCTTAAAATTTTAAATCTCTGAAAAATGTGCTAAAATGGATTCAAAACTGGGCATGAGGGCCTCAGATTTGTAAACTAGTTTATAAATTTGTAAAAAAAATTTTAAGACTGTAAGGGTTTAATCGTTTTCTTGGTGTGTATATCTTCAAATCTGGCTATTTTTTTGCAGGTTGTGGGTTTAAAACGGATTTTTTTTTAAGATCTGAGGCAGATATAGCCTCCAAAGGCCAGATCTGGCCTCAAACTGCTACTATGGGAAAAATCTGGGCGATATTTGATTAAAAGAGTGTATGAAATCTGAGTTTTGAAAAGAAATTTTTCCTGGACGTACTGGGTTTATCCATTGCAAAAAACATTGTCATCACTCTGCTGCATCCGCCCTCATTCCTCTACGTTAGCCATTTCTGCCTGACGTCTACCTCTGTCGATCCTCACATTGCATTTTCCTTCCTTGATTGTCGCCTCTGCAAAATCATTCATGTTGCCTTGACTTGCTCTTCGATTTCATTTGTTGCCCTTATCATTTCACCACATGTTCTCGTTGACCTTTTCTTTGCGTTCAAACCTTCCTTGTTGCTCTTCATCGACCCTAGCTGCACTCTTCTGCAAGCACTGTCCATTGCCTTCGATCCCTCCTTCATTCTACTGTTGATCTCATTCACGTCCAGTCTTCTCCCTCTCGCCATCGTGCTTCAGTCGAGCCTTTTCGAACCTTTCTCCTCTCCTTGTCTTCCACGCCGATGTTCCTTCATCGTGCCACTGTCCGACTTCATCATTCAGCTCCGTCCTCCAGCTTTGCCCTCACGCCGCCGTCCAAACTGCTCCATCCAGCGTCTACATTTCTTTTTCCCTCACTGTCGAAGTCTCTTCTCCATCCCCTTCGACCTGCACCTGCAAACGATAAAACACAAACAACCAATGCACACATTAAAAATGCATTAAAATTCTGAAGTCATGGTTGCGATTTGTTTTTGATAGCATAGTTTAATTCGTTTGTGTTAGCATTAGGTTAGTCTTAATTTTATTCGATTTTAGATTTTATAGAGTTTTGTTAGCGTAGATTTTAATTAAAATTTTAATTTCGATTTTTTAGTTTAGGTTTCGATTTTTAGTTTTAACTTAATTTTAGTTTTTTTTAGTTTTAATTTGGTATTAGATTCTAAATTTTGACTTTAGTGCAGTTTTAATTTAAATTTAACTTAGTTTTAGTTTTAAATTTAGTTAGCTTTAGAATTTATTTTCAACTTTAGTTTTATTTAGATTTTAATTTTTTTTTTAGATTTTAATCTTTTAGATTTAATTTAGTTTGATTTTTAGATCTAACTTAGATTTTAGTTTAGTTTAGAAATCTAACTTTAAATTTTGGAGTTTAATTTAGAATTAATTTTGTTTAATTTGTCTTAAATAAATTAAAAAAAATAAAAAATAAAAATTCCAAAATTTCCAAAAAAAAAATCTAGAAGATACAAAAACATAAAAAAAAATTCAAATTTTCTATATTCAAATGTGCTAAAATTTTTTCTATCTGAAATTTGATTGTGGAATATTTTAATTTTTGAACTGGGTTATATTGGAAATATCTTAATTTCAGAAATATTTCAAGTACTTAGCATCGTTTCATGATAAGCTTTGTCGATTGGCTTCAGTGTCTTAATGAATGATCGTGACATTTTCCATTGAATATCATTGTGGTCATTTAGCAGCAGTTATACATCCAACTCTCATCTTTAATTGCATAACGGGATCTTGTTTGACTCCATAAGGCACTAGTTCTAACATAATTAATCTGTGAAATCTCGTTAATTTTATCAAGTATTTGGTGTTTTAGCTGTGTCTCCTAGATTTTTCTTCTTCATTTATAATAGGGTCTACCTCCCTTAGCTTGCAAGGAGACAACTTAAATAGAGAGATTGGGGATCAAGGTGATAGCCCCCGATCTGAGCCGTTGTCGCAGTGCCTAGACAATCTGTGCGACAACAAACCCGAAACAAAAAAGAGATAAAAATAAAACATGAAAGTGATGCAAATCCAAATGCCACTACTATTTACTTTTACTGCAAAATAAAGATTATGTGAAGCTTGTTCAAAATGCCATAATCCATGATAAGTCAAATAGCTTAATCTTGACTTGTTCATGCTTTAAATTTCATGTTGTTAGATAGAGAATAAAGATCTAGCCAAACAGTTTAATCTTGGCAGATTAGTAGTTAGGTAGAGAAACAAATGAGCTCACTAGTTTAATCTGAGCCGTTGGATGCTATAAGGTTAGAAGTAGTTATTTGTTTATTAAAAATAAATAAAAGGGTCAGCAAGCTCAAATGCGCCTAAAGAAAAGAAATAAAATGTTAGGATGAAAGAAGGGTAAGTAGATTAATTTCAGAAGCATTGGAAAGCATCATTTTGGTTTATCTCATTTCACTAAGATCATTTCTAACACTTTCCTCTTATCCTGATTTCCCATGCAAAACATATTTCCCCTTGTAAAGCGTCCCTTTCCCTTCACTTTAATCATTTCCCTTTTACTAATATCCCTTCCCTTCAAAGTAACCTTTTCCCTAGCTAAAATCCCTTTCTATAGCTTACAAACACATTTCTATTACTAATACCCATTCTCCTTTACCAATTTCCCTTTTCCAATAAAATACCCAAAACCCACCTTCCCATAGTTTTTAATGTTTTAAATGAATCGGGCCCCAATGTATAAATCCTTTCCCGATATACATTTCTAACATCATATATTTACCAAACCCTTTATCCCGTCTACCTCCCGCTTAAGGTTATCCCTAACCTCATTTACATATTAATCCCTATCCCCCATATAAATCCTTCGTATATGACCTAAACCACTTACATACTCCTCCGCATATTTAGGTTTCGACCCCACCTTGTTAAAAGCTTCAAAATCCGACAGTCGTCCGATTACTCCAGAGAAAATCCAACGACCCTAACCTTTTCACATTCCATAGCATTTCAAAGTTTAAGGCAATGAGAGGATGCGAAATGAGTAGTTTTGTAACCTTCTCCCTCTGCCACATGGCGCTCCCTCACTTTATCGCATCCTCCAAATGAAAACCATTAACCATGCAGTAATCCAATGTAATAAATCTAGTACGCCATCTGAAAACATGTTATTTTATCCATAAACATATCATTTTTAAATTGCGAAATTATGACAAAAAGGACCTGCAAGACCATTGCCCACCCTAATTAAAACCCATCTACAAACCAAACTTAATCCACAAGCCTCCCCTATTCCTCCAAAGCCATATTGCATCCCTACAGCCTGTGTTCTATTAACGATTGTTTTTGTTTTGTAGGTTATTAGCAGAAGGAGAATTTGGATAAGCAATTGATACTAGTTCAAATTGTTTAATCTAGATTCTCAGGATTTAAGTGGAAGTTTCATACACAAAAGAAAAATCAAGTTAAAGCATGCAATGCAGCATAGAAAGAAATCATTTACTCAAAGAGAGACAAATTTTCACAAATGGTCATAACAGAAGATAAAAATATTTACAAACAGCAACAACAAATTCACATTTTTACATGAAGTCAAACTGATCTTTTAGTAAAATCTAATTTTACTAAAAGTCATAAAAGCGGGATGAAAATAAAATTCAGATGATGAAGTTTACAAAGACAGTGTAAAAGTGAAAAGGTAACAGAACTGTAAGTTGAAAACAAAGATAGAGTTTAAAGATCAAAAGCAGAATCACGAGATAAGTCAGATACAACCATCATAAAGACAGATCAAAAGAAGAAGACAAATGGAACAAACAAACAGATGAGAAAGAATTTTCAAAATCTGAAAGAGGTTTTTGTTTCTAACATCCTCATATACAAAAACCTCTCTCACTTTTCTAACATCCATTATGGTTTTGGAAATTATAAACAATATTTGAAAGCACTTTTTACAAAAAATTCCTGTTTAGTCATCATTTTGCAGAGAATATTGTGGCCAATCCAAGATGCATTTTGAAAAACTAGAGGAGGTTTGTGTTCCTAAGAGGCCAATCTACAAAAACCTATCTCACGTTTTACACAGGTATTACAGAATGAGAAATACATTTACATCTTCACAACCTAATTTTCAGATTGTGCGAAATCTTGTTTTAGACATATTATTGTGGAGTATATTGTGAACAGTTGGAACTGAATTTTGGGAAATTGAGAGAGGTTTATCTCAATAACATATTTATCTACAATAACCCCTTTCACTTTTTACATATCTATCTCGGATTGAGACATACAAAGATATCACTGGACCTCAATTTTGCAGAATTTCTGGAGCAAAATGCATAAAGGAAGGAGATAGTTAGTGACTTGGAAGCCTCATCATCAACTAAGAGTTGATATGAAATTCGAATTTCTCTTCTTTGTCACCATCAATCCATAAGTATAGTGCCAAATAGATTCATTAGTTTTGAGTGTCCTTTATTTAAGTTCTATCTATGTAATACAATTTGAGATATTTGTAAACCAATCTTGATATTTTTTCAAGATATTCTAGTTTAGAATTTGTATAAATACTTCATCATTTGAAGTATTGAGTGTGGATGAATTGCTAAACATTTCTATAGTTGTACTATTCTGAACCTAAGGGTGATTGTAACAATTTCAAGTTAGCAAACTGGATCAAATCAATAAAGCATCATATTACAGGATTCATGTGTTGGGCCACTACAGTGAAGTATTTTCACTTGTTTATTTGTCAATTTCTTATGTTTTTCATCAATACTTGAATGTTATTCTAAATCTAAATGATAAATCAGGAATTGTTATTTCAAAATATGTTAAAAGCACTCTGTTTTGACTGATTATCATTTATATGTTTTCCACTGATATCTAGACTAAGGAACCCTTAATTGCTCCCTAGTTTCGATTGACCTCTGCCTTTTCACTCATAATTTAGATTTAAAAACCCTTAATTTCTCTTTTACCCCGATTGAAACCATTTTCACCATCAACCTTGAAGATCTGAAGTAACTCAGCTATCTTGCCCTATAAACATTTCCCTTTAGTAGTTGATCCTAATCTTACTGCTTGACACATTGACTCCATTGCCCAATGGAATACAAACCTACTTATATCCATATGAGTAAATGATTTCACCACCAAAACAAATTAAAACTCCAAAACCAATTTACCCTACATAACTAGCTTAAAACCAATTAAAATCAACAAAGATAAATCATATAGAGAGAGCCCTCTCTGAGCATTAGGAAGGCTAGATCCTAAGGCTCAAAAGTAGGTTTGTAGTTACCTCGATGAGTTCTTTCTTTAACCTTGAGAAATTACTGAGTGATAGCAAATTGGCGACCATACTGGGGAGACTAATATTTTCTTCAGAAATATTTTACAGGTTCAGATCTGATCTATGATGGTGGACAATGATTAGACACAAAGGTTAAAATCATCCACCTGGTGAATCAAATTCAATTTCACAATCAAGACTCCACTGGAGGAATGAACATGAAAGAACAATATGGAAAGATCAGGCTTTTAACTTGGATTATAATCCAAGACATCATGTTCTTTCTCATCAAGAAAATTTTTTAATGTATATTTGTTCCACATCATTTTCTCACTGTCCCTGCAATCCCCAACTCGCACATTGGAGGGTCGTTTCTGTGACCAATAAGCAGTGTCATGCTTTGCAAATACCATCCTTGCATCCCTTTTGATGAAAGCAACATTCTTCTTGTTGACAATTCCCTGAGAGGCGCTGTAAAAATCCCTATTTTTTCCTTGGTGCGAGTAGCCAGTTACACCCTTGCACCGACAGAGAAATTTAACATTCAACTCGTGCCAGTTGGCGCTCTGTTCCAGTTAGACACCCCCGCCAAGCTATTTATGGAATGTTTTTTAAAAGTAAATGAGAGGTTCCATTCCAACCACCTCGAGGATGAGTCATTGAGGAGTGGTTGTTGCATTAATCACAGACTCCTTCCTTCTATTCATTTATATACATGAATACTGTTTGGTTCCACTACTGTGTTATCATGTTTATTTGATGCAATACGCTTAGCCCTCTTTAACTGGCTAATAGTTATGAGTGAAACTATCCTGTCGTATGTTGTTCTTGTTCGTTGTCCTATGTGCAGGTATCTGAGCGTAACAGCGAACAGATTGTGATTTTCCAAGGTAGGAGCGAGAGGCCACTACTCTTTCTGTAACGATGACAGCGTTGGATTCAAGGTAGGTCAATCTACCATGTCTTTTGTTCATTCATTAACTAGGAAGCAACACTTTAGCGTGTCCTTTTGTTACTAGACCCACCCTAGGGCTAGAGGGATCGTCTCTGTCCATAGAGAGGATTTACCTTCATAACAAATTGGCAACTCCACTGGGGATCAGTGCAAGTTTGTCGTTTCATCCTATTGGATCAGTTTTGATTATTGGTTTAGTTATCTGTCTTTTTCTGGTTTGTTTGTTGAGTTTCCATCCTCTGTTCAGCTCCAGAGTGTCAAGGTTGACCTCTGCTCATTATGGTTTTTCCTCTTTTTCCCATAGGTATCCAGCTTGGCGCGGTTTTTGTCTGGACAGTCGTGCCGATTGGCGCGGGTTGCTCTTTTAGCACTCGTGCCAACCTATGTATGGCACGGATTACAGCCTTACAGTCACGCCAACCCCTGTAGGTTTTGGTTTGACCTCCTTAATGAGTGTTTTGGTCATTTATTCTTGCTTCTGGGTTATTTTTTAGTGTGATTAAGCCTTTGAGTCTGTGTTGACTACCGTAGACTCGTTTCCTTCAGTCGTTTGTCCATTTTCTTATCGGTGTCATTTAAGACCTTAGGGTTTCTAAGTGTTCTTGCACACCGAGCCTTCTGTTCGAGAACAAGTCTCTTTGATTGTTATCAGTCTCGTTTCAGGTCATTAGACTGAGTTTTTCTTGATCCTTTTGTTTTGCTGATTGAACGGTCTTTTCGTTTTTTCGATTAGTCCTTCTTCTTCAATACTTTGAGCATCGATTACTTTTCTTTTTTGGGTCACTTTGGGAAACTCTCTTTTTCGATTGAAAGTTTTCTCCATTAGCTTGCATGTTTTTGTGTCTGTTTCACTTTGGTTGAGTCATTCAATTTCAAAACCCTACATTCACAAAACTCAAACTAGTGTTTATTTTGTTTTCCATTGAATTAGTACGTTGTGTGCTTTATTTCATTGAAAAATCAAAAAAATATCTTTGCATTCTTTTGTTGCATCGAAAGTGAAACGTTCCTTTACATAAGTAGCATTTGTCAATCTAGGAAGGAATTTCGTTTTCGATTGATTGCATTAAGGGCATTAGAAGTTTCTTCGCATATTTTCCTTGCTTGCTTGTTTGAAATATTTCTATCCTTCTTATAACTAACATTCATCGAATTGAAATGATGTTCATTTGCATATAGCTTGCATTTAGGAATTTGAGCTCCAAATTCAATAGGGCCTGGAAATTGAAATATAATCCAAGATCAACTTTAAAATTTACTCAATGAACCTAAGGCAACATTGAAACCTAACGAAACATTTCTAGTGGTCTAGGCTAGAGACGTTTTCCAGCGTATTAAAACCTAGTAGTTGTCGCTCGCATTTTGGTTTCAGAGAGCGCTAGTACCAACTTGTGCTCCCCTTATCGTCGCGTATATAAAGGGAGACCCCTTTAGGTTGCAATCCTTTATCCATAGGAAGCCAAGTCTGCTGCCTTGTAACCGTGATACACAGAACACAACATTCGGGGAGACTACCTGCACGTACGTTAAGTGCTTGGTCATTTCTCTTTCATTTGATCACCAAGGTGTATATGGCAGTTCACGGAAACTTGGTATACCCTCTTGCTTAGAATACCTGAGTAGTTGTTTCAATCTTTTCATGACTCTTTAAATAAGTAAAAGATCATCGAGCACTTGTCCTTTCACGCTCATTTCAAATTGAAAGTGACTAGAGTCATCTTTTGTTTGTTTCTCGACTCTTAAAACATGAAACAACAGATTTTGGTTTCAGTGTTATAAAATTAATCACCTACGATTACACACATATTAAAAGTTTGTTACTTGGTCTGATTGATTTCCTTGGTTCTTGATCTTGGAACCTTCGATTGGTTCTCTCTTTCCCTTCCTATTCTGATATACGATCAAAATGGCAGAACCTCTAGTTTCGTCATCTTCACTGCCTCCTAGTGGTGGTTCTTTTTCGGACGTTTCTTTCGAAAACCCTCAGTCCACTAGGTCTGCTGAGTTTTCGCAACCGATTCTACTGTCTATCCAACCCATTGCTACTCGATCTCCACTTGATGAGCCTATTGAGTTCAATTGGCCTCCTTCAAGCACTTGGTCTAGTTTTGGGGAAGAAGGAGAATTTCCTCCTCTTACGTTTGGATCGCCTTTTGTTGCTGCTGCGGTACCTCGTAGTCCTTGTAGTCTTTTCGAATATCTTATGGCAAACTCAGATATGGATTCCTCCAGTCCTGTTGGCAATGAAGGACTGTCTGTTTCCACAAGAGAATATCAACTATTTCCTGAAGATCTCTCTTGTGCCTCTATCCAATCTTCTCCACCTTCAGTGTCACTTCCGTCTGGTTATAGGTCTCTGAGTCAGATTATGTCTGGTGTTGCATCCATAGCACAATCCAGCACAATAACTCCTCCTCGGAGTTTCGTCCTCCCTTCGTTAGGACCGTCGCCTTCGGCATCAGATCCGTCGGTTACTGTTACATCTGTCCCAGTTCAACCTACTGTCTATGTGGCTTTGTCTATGCCTTTGGTTTCTACTTATGAGTTTTACGAGCAGATGTTGGATATTTATCGACGTTATTCTCCTTCGATGGAAGCCTCACCTGCTTCTAGTGCAGTTTCCACTACTCCTGTGATTCCTGGCAGTCTTGCTTTTGAGGAATATATGTTGGTTGTTCATCAACAGACCTCTTAGGGTTCTCAGCAATCCCAAGCTCCTAGTCACCCTCTATTCCATCACTATGATGCAGTCGGTAATCCTGTTTATTCATATCCGCTTTATTATGATGAGCGTGGTATTCTGGTTTATTTGCCTCCTATTGATCCTCATCAAGTCGTTTCTCAGTTTAGACCTACTTCGCCTGTGCAACCCTCTGGCTTACAAGGACAACCCTCTCAGGGACAACCTTTACCTCAGCAGGGCCCTACTTTTGGTCCACAGGGACAACCATACGGTCCACAAGGCCAACCTTTACAAGGACAACCTTTGGTCCAACATGAACAACCCTCTGGTCTCTCGAGTCAACCTCTGAATCAACCCGGATCATCTTTTGGTCCTGGGGGGGCAAGTCTATCCACCACAGGGACAACCTATTGCACCTCAATCACAGTCGCATGTTCAATATGGCCCAAATATTGTGCAACTAGGACAATCCTATGGTCCTTCTCTGGGTCAACCTAGTCATCAGGGACAACCTGGGCCGTCACAACCATCAGGCCAACCTTTCCCACAAGGTCAACCTGGTGGCCCTCAACAACCATTTCAACAGCTGGTTCAACCAGCTCAGCAACCGTTGCAACCTGCCCACCAGCAGATTCCTTCGTTTCCGCAACTGGTTTTACCTGTTTACCCTGCTTAGCAGCGTGCTCACCCTGCTCCACAAGGTCAACCTGCACAACCACAAGGCACTTATTACCCTTAAGCTTCATATCAACCGATATATAGCACACCCCAGATTCCGTACCCTCAAAATCAACCTGTGTATTAGCAACCTCAAAGTCAGACTTACATTCCGCAGTAGAATCCTTATGCTACTCAGCAAGGACCTCAGTGGTCTACTTCGACTCAATATCCTGGTCCTCAACCCTAGTATCAACCGAATTATCCTGTTTCTAATCCATATGATCCGAATCCTTCGGGACAGAATGTATGGGGACAGAATCCTACCCGGACTGGGTGGAATGTACACATAGGTCCTTATCAAAGACCTCCGATGAATTTTAATACTCAATTACTGTTTCTTGCTACCTTGGAATTACCCGATGTGTCAAAGTTGACAAATGATCCTATTCTTCATAATCCATATTGGCCTCCGGTTCCGACCAAGATTCCTGGTGATTGTCCTAAATTTGAGGGTAAACCTGGTGAAGACCCCCAAACTCATGTTATGACTTACCACTTGTGGTGTTCTTCTAATTCTTGGGTTGACGATTCTATTCGTCTCCGTCTTTTCCAGCGAACTCTTACTGGTGCCGCTGCAAAGTGGTACATTGAGTTGTCTCGTGGAGTTTTCCAAGATTTCAATTCTTTGGCCATGATATTTCTTACACATTTTCAGTTACCAATCCTCTATGAGATCGGGACACATCTCCTCACTTCATTGAAACAGGACTGAGCTACTCATATCTCGGATCATATTCATGAGTGGCGACGTCGTCGTCGCATGATCAAATTTGAGATACCTGATCAGCTTCTGACCCATTGGTTCACTACCTCCTTTGTCAATCAGATTGCCAAAGACATGGCTATGGGGGCATGTGTAACCGAGGAACAAGCCATTGCTTACGCCCAGTACCTTGTGTTGGAAATACTGAGAGGGGGGTGAATCAGTATTTCTTTTCAATTGTTAATTATTGCCAGTTAGATTCTTCACAATTAAAGACAGAGATATATATATATATAATAATGATATTAAGAATTAAAGAGAACTTCAATCCCTTTTTAATAATAGTATACAATAGATGATAGAAGGGCACCAACCCTTTTAATGAAATAGGCACCAACCTGTTTTCCAAGCACCAACTTGGAATTTGATGAGGCTCCGACCTCTAGGGCTTCGACCCTATCTTCTCAAGGCACCAACCTTGTGTTTAGAAGCTCCTACTCCAAGGACACCAATCCTTCAGAAATCTTTAGAGAGAAAGTGTGTGATGTACTTACTTAAGTGTATTCAACAAGATTCTTCACTATTCAATTAATTTGATCCAAAGTTGTTCTTGACTGTCCAATAAAATGTTTCCAAGAGTCCTCTGTTATATGTGACTGTCCTTGTCTACAAATGCTTGACTGTTGTAACAATTCTTCCACAGGACTTCTTCAACCCGAGTTTTTTCTTCACACAGTCTGAGTAGGTGACTGTTCCTCACAATTGCGAACTTCTTTTATTATCCAAGATGCACTTACAACAGATCTAACTCACATCTCCTCCACGAATGTTACAACGCTGAGCTTTTCAAATACTGATCCAAATATCTGAGCTTTAATCTGAGTTCTATATCAAAAAAATATGACACAAATCCAAGATGTATAGGGTTGTTCGAGGTTCCTATCTGAACCATAAATTTGTGAAGCAATCCGAGCCACTACAGTCACTGTAATTGCAGACAAGTCCAAGGCTGGTACAGGATGACTGTAACTGATCTGAGCTTCACATCAAGGCTGACCCACTGCAGCTTCAGAGAGGTCCGAGGCTGTAGTCACACACAGGTCTAAGGCTTGTATACTCTCACAGATCCCAGGCTTATATTCGCATTCAGATCAACAGCTGTAGACTCAAAAATATGCTTCGTATAGGCTCCTTCTTGATGTTTGAAAGTTCACGGGTTGTGAACCGAGTTTCTGTGGTGTATGTTTGATAACCAAGTACTGTGCTTGACCACCGAAAATCTTTGTTAGATAAATGAGTATGAATTGTATATATATAGCCTTCTTATGACCTTGTTTGGAGGCCGACTTGTATCCTTGAGCATAGGTCAGCTCAAAAACCAGAAATATATCCTTAATTTGAAAAATTCATATCTCCCAAATGGCATGGATTTTCGGGTCAAGTAATAACTCATCGGAAAGACAAAAATATGCTTTAAGAGATGGCATAGGTGTCAATTTGGAAGGATGCCTTTAAGGAGGTAAACACAATTTTTCTTTGTGATTGTCCTTAATTTTTGTGTGTAGAAAATGCATAGGACAAAATGCCTTCTCCATTACTTGGCTTCTTCTTCATTTGTCTTTTCCATTGTTTGGCTTATCAATCATGGTGTCATAGCACCATCATGTAGGAGAAACTTCAAATGATATCTTCCATGTTGCCATCAATGACAACTTGGATTAACAATCTCCCCCTTTGTCATTGTATGGCAATATTTTTCTTCTCTCCCCCTTTGACATCAATGGCAATGGGGTGCCAAAGTTCTCCCCCTGTCATGCTGCTCCCCCTAACATACTGTACCCCTGACATGCTACTTGATTTAATGTGATGCAAGAGAAATGACACCCATCTTTTGGTGAAGATACTCGAATGCTTCTCGTGGAAGGGGTTTTGTAAAGATATCAGCAATTTGCTCTTTTGTATTGACGTATTCCAACCTGATATTGTTTTTAGCAACTTGTTCACAGAGAAAGTGGTATTTGATTGGAATATGTTTGGTTCTTGAGTGCATTATTGGATTCTATGAAAGACTGATGGCGCTTGTATTGTCACAAAGAATAGTAATTGGTTGCTTAGTTTCTATGTTGACATCCTTCAAGGCTTCCTTCATCCATAGAATTTGTGTACAACAATCAGCAGTAGCTATATATTTGGCTTCATCTGTAGAAAGGGATATAGATGATTGCTTTTTGTTGAGCCAAGATACAAGACAATCTCCCATAAAGATATATTCGGCTTCAACTGTAGAAAGGGATATAGATGATTGTTTCTTGCTGAGCCAAGATACAAGACAATCTCCCATAAAGAATGCATTTCCACTGGTGCTTTTACGATCATCCATGCTTCCGACCCAATCAGCATCAGAATAAGCTGCCACAATAAGAGTTGAAATCTTAGGATACCAAAGACCGAAATTATTCGTTCCTTTCAGATATCTGAGAATTCTTTTCACAGCTGCTAGATGGGATTGTTTAGGACTTGACTGAAATCTTGCTACCATTCCTACTGCTTGCATAATATCTGGTCTTGTAGCAGTTAAATATAGGAGAGCTCCAATTATTGACTTGTAAAGAGTTGCATCTATTTGAGGGGTATCATCGTCTTTGCTTAATTTACAATCTGTGGTCATTAGTGTGCTCATAGGTGCACAATCTTCCATCCCATATCTTTTAGGCATGTCTTTAAGATATTTTGCTTGAGATATAAACATGCCTGCAGAAGTTTGAGATATTTGTAGCCCAAGAAAGTAAGACAACTCACCGATCATTGACATCTCGAATTTTTTGGACATATTTAGAGCAAATTCATGGCTCATTTCTTCATTATTGCTAGCAAAGATTAGATCATCAACGTAAACAAGAGTGGTCAGAAGTTTTCCCCTGTCCATCTTCATGTAGAGATTGCTACATGCCACTCCCTTTTTGAAACATTCTTGTTGTAGATAGTGATCCAACTTAGTATGCCATGCTCTATGGGCTTGTTTTAATCCATACAAGGCCTTTTTTAGTTTGCATACAAAGTCTTTTCCTTCAGCAAGATCAAATCCTTCTGGTTGCTCCATGTAAACTTCTTCCTTGAGATCTCTATTTAGGAATGCTGATTTTACATCCATTTGATAAACCTTGAATCCTTTTGAGCAAGTAAATGCTAAAAACATTCTTATGGCTTCCATTCGTGCTACTGGTGCAAAGGTTTCTTCGAAGTCAATTCCTTCGATTTGCGAGTATCCTTTGCAGACAAGTTTGGCTTTATTTTTGATGATTTGTCCATCTTCATTCATCTTATTTTTGAATACCCATTTTGTTCCAATTATATTTTTATCTTTTGGGCGAGGTACTAGTTCCCAAGTCTCATTTTTTTCGATTTGAGACATTTCTTCTTCCATGGCCTTTATCCAATAAGGATCTTTGCTTGCTTGAGAATTTTTTTTAGGTTCTATTAAAGATAATAGAGCCACATCATCTTTTCTTGGGGTGCTTATCATTCTTCTTCGAGTTTGGATTCCTTCATCTTTATTTCCGATGACTTGTTCTTCCGGATGATATCTTTGAACAAACTTGATCTTGGAGGGAGTTTGTGAAGATTCATTTTGAGGTTCACTTTGAGATTCTTCATTCTCCTCTTCTCTTTCAAGTTCTTCTTCTTCACTTTGTTCAAAGAAAGACTCAACTTCATGATCTTCAATTCTTTTTTCTGGAAGGCCTTCATCAATCTTCACATCAATGCTTTCCACTATTCTTCGTAGACGATTGTTGTAACATTTGTAAGCTTTGCTCCTAGTGGAGTATCCAAGAAATATTCCTTCGTCAGTTTTAGAATCAAATTTACTTGGTGAGTCATCATTTATTTTTATGAAACATTTGCTTCCAAATATTCTGAAATATTTTATTGAAGCAGGTCTTCCTTTCCATAATTCATAAGGAGTCTTTTCATTATTTGGTCTCAATTGAGTTCGATTTAAGGTATAAACTGCGGCGCCAACTGCTTCTCTCCAGAATTTTGGTTGCAAATCAGCTGCTAGTAGCATTGTCCTGGCCATTTCTTGAATGGTTCGGTTCCTTCTTTCAACTACTCCATTTTGCTGGGGTGTCCTAGTAGTGGAGAGTTCTCTTTCGATTCCATGCTCTTTGCAGAATTTATCAAACTCTTTCGAAGTGAATTCCCCTCCTCTATCTGTTCTAAGACATTTAATCTTAGAATCTTTTTCATTTTCAATGCGAGCTTTAAGATTCTTAAAACACTCAAATGCTTCGGATTTATATTTTATGAAATATATCCACATCATTCTAGTATAGTCATCAACAAATAGAGCAAAGTACCTTTCACCTTGAAGAGCTGGAGTTCTAGTTGGCCCACACAAATCTGCATGAATGATTTCCAAAGGTTTTGATGTTGAGAACTTCCTTGGACTTATGTGAGTCTGGATTTGCTTTCCATATTGCCATGGGCCACATACAACTTGATTTTGTTTGCACATTTTTGGAATGTCCCACTTGCTCCATTATTTTTGATGATCTTGACTAGGTTGTCAAAACTTGGCCTTTGTCAGCTTGTGCCATAATAACTGTGTTTCCATAGTAACATTTATCTTTGTAGATTACTAAGGAATGTAAACATTATCACGGTGTTCTTACTCCTTCGCCACAAGCTCTCAGGAATGGTCTCTTATTTCCACCGATTTTTTGTACCACAAAAACTGACATTATGTCCTTGGTCACAAATGCGTGCGATAAGAGATTGTGTTTGACCTACCCAATGGTATTTTGACCCTTGTTCCATTGACAGGGTACTTGATCCCTTTCAGTGATTTTAGCGAGATCACTTCGGAATGGCACCACATTTTTCTTGTTCAATGAGATAAACTTCTTTTGGTCTGTCTATGTCTCGAGCATCCACTATCCGGAACCAATGATTTTGCCGCTCATGAGCACATAGAGCCTAGGCCACATATCAGTTTTGGAATTTAGTTTTAGCTTTCCCTTTTGAGAGGAAATTTGTTCGTATGATCATAATCATCTTTTATAATGAGCAAGACGGATCAAACTTAGCCAAGGATCAAAGGTACTAAGGTTTGATTTGTTCTTGCTCTTTAAGCCCAGATTGGGTTTTGGATTGATTATTGATCTTGGTGCTTCATTCTTATGAGCCTTACTTGTTGGTTAGCTTGATGCCCCAGTTTTTTTTTATAATTGTAATAATTCCCAAGAAAAATAGTTTGATACATTGTAGCGTACATCCATAACTTGAATCTTTCATTGCTTTGTAGGTTATACTTTCAAATCTTTGTTTTGAGGATGTGGCCAGTTTTTCTGAGATGACTTTTCTTCTTCTTTTGAATTAGCAAGAGAGTACATCATTTATAACTACGGCATATTCTTAGTATGATGATTATGCTTTAGAGCAATTCCAAACTTGTCATGTTGAGGTCTTTGAGTGTTAGAATATTTCATCAAGATCTAGAGCTTTGCCAATTCCTTTTGATTTACTCCCATTCCTTTCTTAGGGACATATTTAAAACTACATTTTCACAGATATCATCTTCTCTTTAACTTGATGTTTCAAGCTCTTACTTCTTTTGCTTCCTCTCTTCTATTTGAGAGAAATTATCTTCTTTTGTAAATTCTCATTTCCTTATTAAGCACTCATTAACCAAACTATCCATGTTTCTTTCATCTTCTGTTCTAAGTCATCATCATTTGTAAATGCCATGAATAAGCGTTTCTTTTGCTTTCAACATAATTACTTTCCTCATTTGATTCATCATAAGCTTTCTTTGTCTTTGATGCACATTTCTAGTTGATTTCCTCTTTGTGACTACAAGTTAATCTTCATGGACTCATCTTGTTTAAGAAGAAGATCTTGATTAAACCCTTTCTTCTTGTACATCATTACTAGGTCTTTTCATCATCCACTATCATGTTTATGAGGACATTTTATGACATAATGACTTATTCTTCCACAATTAGAAACAAATAAGAGAGAATTTATACCTTTTGGGTGACACAGTCTTGACCTAGAATTGAGCTAAATCGTTTTGATATCGATTCATATTGTTGTAATTCCATCCTTTTCCTTCTTTTGTAGATTTTGAGAGGCTTTGGCACTTCTTTGAAATTGGGATCCCTTTCCTCATCTCTCATAAATGATGAAAAATTCCATGAAGTTCATCCATCTTGAGTATCTAGATTGTAATTTCTTCATATGGCACTTACTTTGGAGTCGAATACGCCAAGGGAAGTGATCTAGGGGATTTTTGAACATGGTGCTTTCTTCAATATTTTCCCCCAGTCCTTGCTTCAAAAATTTAACCATGACTAGGAAGTATGATGAAAGCCTCTCTTCTTCATCATCAATTTCAGACTCTCGAATTTACTTCTATAGGTTTAGGCTTTACTTTCTTAACTGAGTCCCATCATATATGGCTCCAATTTATCCCATACTTCTTTGGTTGAGTCACAGTTCAACACAATAAATTCGGAATTGGTGATTCCCCATTGATGAATTCAGCTTTGGCATTAGCAATGTAGGCTTTTCTTTCATACGGATCAATTGGAAGATACGTAGGGAGCTTTTGTATCCATCCAAAATAGAGTGCCATACTTGGGCCAAGAGACATTAGACCAATAGGACATCTCTTTTTCAGCTAAATTTGTTCCATGTCAAAGATAGGGAATTTCCTATTGCTTCCATGTTCTTCATTGCACTAAGAAATCTTCTTCCAGAAATTTCCATTATAGTGCAGTATTGAAAGTGACTACGTCACAATTGTTGAAACCTTTGGGAGGGGAATGAATCAATATTTCTTTTCAATTATTTAATTATTTCAGTTAGATTCTTCACGTTATATATATATATATAAAAATTAAAGAACTTGAATCCCTTTTTAATAATAGTATAAAATAGGCACCAACCCTTTTAATGAAACATGCACCAACACATTTTGCCAAAGCACCAACTTGGACTTTGATGAGGCTTCGACCTCTAGGGCTTCGACCCTATCTTCTCAAGGCACCAACCTTGTGTTTAGGAGCTCCTACTCCAAGGACACCAATCCTTCAGAAATATTTAGAGAGAAAGTGTGTGATGTACTTACTTAGGTGTATTCAACAAGATTCTTCACTATTCAATTAATTTGATCCAAAGTTGTTCTTGACTGTCCAATAAAATGTTTCCAAGAGTCCTCTGTTATATGTGACTGTCCTTGTCTACAAATGCTTGACCGTGGTAACAATTCTTCCACAGGACTTCTTCAACCCGAGTTTTTCTTCACATAGTCCGAGTAGGTGACTGTTCCTCACAAATCCGAACTTCTTTTATTATCCAAGATGCACTTGCAACATATCTAACTCACATCTCCTCCACGGATGTTACAACGCTGAGCTTTAAACACTGATCCGAATCACTGAGCTTTAATCTGAGTTCTATATCAAAAATATGACACAAATCCGAGATGTATAGGGTTGTTCTAGGTTCCTGTTCGAACCATAAGAATGCCATTGGAAAACGTCAGAGCCCTCTGATCCAACGCCAGTGAGACAAGTCTGAAATTTGGTACATGATGAGCATGGCGATCACGAGAGCTTCACATCGAGGGCGACCTGCAGTTCGGAAGATTAGAGGTTGTAGTCACACACGGGTTTGGGGGCTCGTATACTCTCACGGATCCCGGGTTTGAAAGTTCATGAGTTGTGGGCGGAGTTTACGTAGTGTATGTTTGATAGCACGTCTTGTGCTTGACCACCAAAATCGTTGTTTGATAAGTAGTCACAGGTGTATATTGACTAAAGTAATATGACCTTGTTTGGAGGCCGACTTGTATCCCTGAGCATAGGTCGGCTCAAAACACAGAAATATATCCTTAACTTGAAAAATTCATATCTCCCAAACGACATGGAGTTTCGGGCCAAGTAATAGCTCATCGGAAAGACAAAAATATGCTCTAAGAGATGGCATAGGTGTCAATTTGGAAGGATGCCTTTAAGGAGGTAAAAATAATTTTTCTTTGTGACTGTCCTTAATTTTTGTGTGTAGAAAATGCATAGGACAGAATGCCTTCTCCATTGCTTGGCTTCTTCTTCATTTGTCTTTTTCCACTGTTTGGCTTATCAATCATGGGGTCATAGCACCATCATGTAGGAGAAAGCTTCAAATGATATCTTCCATGTTATCATTAAGTCTTTCAACTTGTTGCCATCAATGACAACTTGGATTAACACCTTGATCTCGTGTACTCTCAGTTTGACGCATTATATGATATCTTGCCTGATGCTCCTCGACCTGGAACTTCTAAACTACCAGCAACTCCATCCATTGATGGTATTATTGGTTCTGTATCGCAGACTTCTCAGAAGTATCCTTCATCTAACTCTGGGAAGAAGAAGTCTACTTCTTCCAATAATGTAGCTTCTTAGTCAACTTCAAATTCTGGCAAACCCACAAAAGTGAATTATGTTCAGGCCAATCCTACAGATAACACTTCCAAAGGTAAGAAGAAGGGTAAAGGTAAGGCCAAAGCCGATACCCCGAAACAGGATTCTCCAAAACCTCGTTCTGTTGATAGTTCGCAACGCAAACCGAAGTATCCTTGTTTGATTTGTGATGATGAGCACTTCACCAAGGACTGTCCTCGAGGGTCTGAAGTGAGTCAATTGCTCAAAGGCACCCAAGGAGCTCCGGCCGTTCTTAAAGAACCTTTCCCTCAGTAGTCCTAGATGGTAGAACACCCTCAGTCCTCTGCCCCATTTGGTTCGCAAGTGTTCATGATGAATGGTTCTGCCCCCATTTCTATTGCTACTCGATCAAAATATTGTTCTGGTTCGCGTCAGGTAGCGGGGAAAGAGATCGTTGATGGTCCTCCTCCTCCACCTTTTTCTGGATCTCTTGAGATTGAATGGCCTAGCGCTGAATCCGTTGTTCGGTCGCCTTCCAAAGGCGTACTCCGTAAGTCTTCGTACAATCCTAACGCCCATGCCGCTCAACATTACAGTATTGTTGAGGATTTAGCTCAGGCGCCATCCGCAATGTCTACGTTAGAAGTACTTCAGAGTTGTCTGTCGCAACGAAAGGCTTTGCTATCTGCAATAGGTGGGGTTGATCCTGCCGACACTAGCCTTCTTCCTTTCGATTTAGAGAATTTCATCTCGTGACTCCTGCACCAAATTGCACTCATCATTCAAGTTGGTATTATTTGTTTGAATATTCACCAGGCCATCGTGGACAAGGGTGCATCCACCTATGTTATGTCATCTTGTTGGAAAGCCATTGGTTCTCCAGCTCTCACTTCTTCCCCCAATTCCCTTGAAGCATTTGATGGAAGGGAATCCAAACCTCTTGGTGTTATCGTAAATTTACCGATTACATTGGAAGGGAAGATAGTCAACGTCGAGGTCGAAGTCGTTGATGCTAAACTCAATTATAATCTTCTCCTCGGACACAGTTGGACTCACGCCATGTTGTGTGTTTCGTCCACTCTCTTTCGTGTTTTGAAGTTCCCGCATGAAGGAAAGATTATTACTGTTGATCAATTGTCTTTCTTCACTTCTTCTTCCGAGAACAACGTTTCGTATGTGGACAAGATCCCTACTCCCTACGAGAGCGTTGGGCCAGGCCTTTTCAAGGACCCTGTCCTCATGGGTATTTTTCCCCTTCCACCACCAAATATTGTCCAGGTCAATATAATTTCTCGCACCGATGATCCCTTGGTTATTACTTCTCCTGAACAGATCGTTTCGTTCAGAGATTCGATGCCGTTGAGTCCGATTGAAATTGATTATTGTGAACTCATTGCTGCATCGAACAATCCATCCTCTAATTCTTCTCCTTCGAGCGTGACTCTTGACATCTATTATCAATCCCCTTGGCTTGGTGATTTTGATTCAATGGATCCTTTGAAAGAAGTGTTTCCTTTCGATGATGCTATCATGGAAACCTTGTCTCTCGATGATCTACCATGGGACGATGGTCATCATCGTTCCTCGTTTCTACCAAGTCTCGGGGCCATGTCTACATGTCTTGAGCATTTTGCCTCTCAGGTTCCTTCTACTCCGCTTCAAACACCTTTTCAGGTCCATGAATTTTTTTCGGAAGGTAACTTGAGTAACATTACTCAGACGATGCCTATTGACATTTCCATTAAACCGGGAATCGTTGAGAACATCCATATTGGGGTTACTTGTTCTTTTGATGAAGTGTAAGTCTATACTAGCCTTTTTTGTGAATTCCGTGATGTATTTGCATGGTCCTACGAAGAAATGCCTGGCATTGATCCTAGCATCATGGTACATGAAATTCCTACTTACCCCGGTTCGAAACTTGTTCGTCAGCATCTTCGTCTGGTGCATCCTAGGAAAGCTGCTGCCATTAAGGCCGAAGTGGAAAAGCTTGTCAAAACTGGTTTCATTTATCCGATTGCATTGACATAATGGGTCTCTAATATTTTTCCTGTAGACAAGAAACAGAGCACTATTCGTGTCTGTGTTGACTATCGTGATATCAATCGAGCTTGTCCTAAGGATAATTATCCTACTCCCTTCATCGATCAAATCTTTGACGACTGTGCCGGGAGCGAGATTTTTTCCCTTATGGACGGTTTTTCGGGTTATAATCAGATCAACATTCTCCTGACTGATCAACACAAGACTGCCTTCATCTGTCCTTGGAGCACCTTTGCATATAAGAAGCTTCCTTTTGGTTTGAAGAATGTCGGGGCCACATTTTAGCGCGCGATGTCTTATGCCTTTCATGATATTCGCCACATCATTCAGCCTTATCTGGATGACCTTCCAGCTCATTCAACTAAGCGTAGGGACCATCTTGACCATCTTCGTCAGATTTTTCTTCGTTGTAGACACTATAACATTTGGCTTAATGCGCACAAGTGTGTCTTCTGCGTCGATTCCAGTAGACTCTTAGGGTTTATCGTTTCCAAAGACGGGATTCACCTGGATCCTCTCAAGGTTGAGGCTATTATCAATCTCCCCTCTCCTTCCTCATTGCATCAGTTGCAGAGTTTACAAGGGAAAGCTAATTTTCTACGTCGTAAAATACCTAGCTATGCCGAAGTAGCTAAAGGATTCACATGATTGTTAAAGCGGGGTGTTCCTTTTTATTGGGATGAGATTGCTCAGAAATCTTTCGATGCGCTGAAAACATTGTTGGTCAATGCTCCTCTCCTCTGCCCTCCAAATTATCATCGTGATTTTTCCCTTTATTTAGATGCCGCTTTCAGCATGATTGCCATGGTTTTGGTACAAGATGATGATGACGGTCATGAGCATGTTATTTATTACTTTTCTCGTAACCTTCTTGACCCCAAAACGTGTTATGCCCATGTCAAGAAGTTAGCATTGGCTGTTGTTCAAGCCATTCAACATTTTCGTCATTACATTCTTTTGCGTACAATGACGGTGATTTCTGAATGCAACCCCATGACCTACATATTGTCTCGACAATTGCTGGGGGGAAAATAATCAAAGTGGATTGTTATCCTCCAAGAGTTTGATTTGGAATTTATTGCTGCCAAGTCTAAGAAATCATTGGTCTTTGCTGATTTACTCTATTCTCTCCCTTCCGAATCTGCTCCTTCTCGTTCTGAGGAATCCATTCTAGACAATTGACCTTTCTTGATTAGCACCCTTGATCCTTGGTACGGTGATATCATCGTCTATCTCCAGACTTCATCTTTTATATCTGAGTGGACGAAGGATGCCTACCGATGCATCCGCCATCAGTCGCAACCTTATCGTATAGTTGGAGATACTCTCTATCGTATTGGATTCGATTCCATACTCCGGCGATGTTTGAATCTCGAGGAAGCTGAGAAAGCTTTGAATGATTGTTATAGTGGCGCCTGTGACGGTCACATGTCTGGTTATTCTACTGCACAGAAGATTCTTCGTGCTGGTTATTTTTGGCCTTCTATTTTCAAAGATTGTATTGTCACAGTTCGTAAATGCCATGATTGCCAGATTTATCAACGCAAGTTGTGTGCGCCACCCGTTCCTCTTCATCCTATCATTACCGTTGGTCCCTTTTTGAAGTGGGGCATCGATTTTATGACGTGTAACCCTCACTCAGCTAGGGGGCATGCTTATATTATCGTAGCTGTGGACTACTTCACCAAATGGGCCGAAGCAATGCCTACACTTGCTGCTGATGGTAAGGCAGCTTCTCAGTTCATATTCAATCACATTATTGCTAGATTTGGTGTCCCTCAAGCCATCGTTATCGATCATGGTTCCCATTTTTGGCATTATATGGTGGCGGAGTTGACTTCTAAGTTGGGTTTGTGTCACAACAGCTCAACGCCGTACTACCCTCAAGCCAAAGGCCAAGTTGAAGCTGTGAACAAAGTTATTGTCATAATGCTTCAACGTACGATTGGGATCCACAAATAAAATTTGCATCTCGTGTTATTTTCGGCTCTTTGGGCGTACCGAACCTTAGTTAAGAACGCAACTGGGTTCACTCCTTTCCAGTTGGTTTATGGCCTGGAAGCTACTCTCCTGATTGAATGTGAAATACCTTCGCTCAAGTTGGATGTTGAATTACTGCCGAATACTTTTCCAAAAGAAGAACGTCTCCTTTATTTATAAAGGCTGGATGAAACCCACGTTGCTCTCGTTATTGAAGCACAGAAAAAGCGGGTCAAAGCTCATTTTGATCAGTCAGTTTCCTCTCGTTCTTTTGTTGAAGGAGATCTCGTCCTCCTGTATGACCAATCTCATGATAAGATGGGGGCAGGAAAATTTCAACCTATGTGGAATGGGCCCTATTTCGTTAAACATGTGTTGCAAAATGGGGCCTATGAGCTAATTGACTATGAAGGTCATCCTCTTGAACAACCCAAAAATGGGTTGTATCTCAAAAAATATTATGCGTGAGTCATTCATGCGTAATAGGTGTACATAGGTGTTGTTTTAATTTTTGTACATGTTTTTGGTTTGGTGTGCTTTGTGAGCGTTTTCCTGCTTATTGGGTCTTGCTTATTGTCAATATACCAATTGTATTGGTTCATGGATAGATTTTCCATGATTTAGGAATTTAATCTTAAACCTTTTTAGGTTATTGTAGTCTGAAGGTGGGTCGTTAGATAATCTGCCGAAAAGGTATTTATTAGACAAAATACAAGCAAGTAATATTTGAATATAAGCTTGGCTTGTCATTGAGCTATTAACTGAGGCGATTGACCTCGACATATGCGCATTGCTTGTAAATCTAGATTCACAGCTTGTGGTTCTGCATTTCAATATTCATTATTCAGTTAGAAATCTGCACATTCTGAGATTGTATTTACGTATTCGTTTGTTGGAAAGACATTTTGATTTTATTACTTATCAACATATTCCTAGACGAATGAACACATTAACTGATACAGTGGCTAAAATTGTATTAGATAGACATTTGCGTAATTTGTAAAAGCATCATCATATGTAAAAGATCCATGTAGGGAAATAGATGTATATATATGTATCACATGTTTGCAACCGTTTGCATCATAACTTCAAAAAATATATGTGTGTTTCTGTTACATCCCGATACATCATGTCTCTTAAATATGCAGATAAAATAAAACCTAGGTGTCTAATCAGCATGGTGCTCGTGATAACATGTCACTGCCCGTACTAGCCGCCTCAGCAATCGGTGAATTCAGCTGAGCACCCCTATGGTATGTCTCTGGTAGGCGCGAGGAACATCGTCAAAACGTGCATAATCTGAGACTCCTCGTGTGATCCCTTCCAGGTTGCGCACTATCTCATCTTCCTCGCCACCCTCGCCTTGAGGGTCGAAATCGCGAGGGATTCGCCTCGCTATCGGTGACATGCTGACAGGTCTCTCTGGGCCAACGTATGCAATTACATGGATTTAATGTCAGAACATGCATACATAAAAAAATCATAATACTCATAAAACTTTAAAAATGAGTCTCACCCAAATCTTCATCACAATATTCTCCCTCCGGGTAGTCATTCCAAGAAGAATGATACCAAAATAGATCCATAACTAAATTGTTTCAATTTGGACTTCTTGCATTTTTTTAGCTGGCGCTTCATGTTTATTGTCACGGCCTCTGCCCAGTTGTAGATGGTCGGTGCCAAGAAGTCTACAAAAAGAAGCAACTGTGTCTTTGTTTCTTCGTGCGGTTCTTGTGACCCCACAGCTCGTGTGATGGTATGTAGCACCACTCGTAGTGTCAAATCTGGGATAGTTTGAATATCAACTTTCCCACTACCTGATCCCTTCTGTGCTCCTGGACATACCCTATCTATCACCATGGTCATGTTTTCCATGCAAGGTCGGGTGCCGGTTAGGATTGGTGCTGCTCCCCTCCACAATAATCCCGTGATGAAATACATGTCAGAGACTTCAATCTCAAGTTCTTGATCCCGAAGGATGAACTTCTCTTGATTTTCGTCCCATATGCTGACCAGATACTATAATAACTTTGGTTGGGCTCGAAGACATGGCGTTAGGAAGAATTTTTTTAGACCACAGTTTCTGAGAGCTTCCATGACTCTCTCATTTTCCATGGCTAGCTCATCTTCTTCGTTATGTTCCCGTTCTTTCCATTTGATGACCATTTTTCCTCTTTCTACCTACAAACACATTCATATGAGTGGTATTAGTTAATTTTGAACCTTAAATTTGTGAATAATTGGGGTATTTGATCAGCATTTTTCCTAAAAATGATTTGCACCGTTGGCGCGCCCTAGTGTAAAAAATAAAGCGGTTAGCGCGACTCCGTGCCCGAAACCCACGCCACCTTCCATGCCCTAATTTTTGCATTGCCTCCTCCAAAATTCGAAATTGAAAATTACAGATAGTAAAAAATGACTTAAAATGACGAGAGGGATCTCGACTCTTACCTGGAGCTGACGAATTTGCGATTGGTCTGCTGGATCGGCCGCTATTGTCGCCACAAGATTGCACAGTGAAATGGGTAACTATTGTTGGGAATCACGATTGCCGTTAGACCAAAACCCACAGGTGTTAGTCAACGAACACATCGCCAGAGATAAGAATCCACGAAAGGCGGTTAGTCCATGTCGCAAAACACACGGGGAGCGTTGGTTTATCCAATGTCCAACAATCTCCCCCCCCCAACGCGAGCCGAGTGTGTATCGAACTCGTGACCTACGCTCTTATACCACTTGTTGGGAATCACGATTTTCGTTAGACCAAAACCCGTAGGTGTTAGTCAAAAAACGCATCGCCAGAGATAAGGATCCACGAAAGGCGGTTAGTCCATGTCACGAAACACACAGGGAGTGTTGGTTTATCCAATGTCCAACAACTATTGCTCCACAAGAAGTAAAAAGTGAAAAGTAATTATTTTGACCATTTTTGGCATTTTATAACTTTTCCACAACCCTAATTAGGTTTTAAGACATGTTTTTCAATTATTTTATTATATTATTTTCGAGAAATGGGTTTTACACATGTCTCTTGTGCAGCAACAGGTTGTTTATGTGACAATGATGAAGTAACGAGTTATATTTTATACTTTTTCAGACTCAGTAAAAACACGAAAAAGTCACTACTAGAGTCATCTTTTAGCTCTTTTCTGACTCTCTAAAATTGAAAAGATTGCCGAGATTCTTGTCGTTTTGAACTCATTAAATTGTTGCGAAACGATATCTACCGAGTATACGTTTAACCCTTTTTCGGGCTGGGATGGATTATTTACGAAAAGGGAATACCTTAGCCTATCGCGACTAAGAGGTTCTCTCAGACACAGATTTCTACCTTTTCGGACATGTGAGACTACCTACGAAAAGGGACTCATGGAGTTTTCTTTTCTTCTTTCTTTTCAAACTCTTTAAACATGAAAAGATGTCGAGTTCTTCCTTTGTTAGACTCGTTAAACCCTGATGACATCGGACTTTGTCACCATGATGTTATTCGAGTTCCTCCTTCCTAGGGCTCATAAAATGTACTAGGTTGGATTCATCCGAAGGACAAACTTATAGTGCAAGCATATGATATCCCCTTCAAGCTTGTTTTAAAAAATAATTGGGGTACCCACTAGAAATGGTGGGGGAAAGTGGAACTAAGTTTTAGTTATGTTGGCAATATGTCGCTCTTGAACATGGCACTTATCTGCATTTGCGTCGGGTTGGGGACATCTCATTTCGTCATTTTTGCCTCCATGGGTTTGGGTAATCTCTTTTGACCTCTCATCTACTCTTTGCCATGTCATCATGACCTCAGATCCTTTGATGTCAAATACTACCAAATCCAGTGTTGTGCTGTTGATATGTTAAAGAGAAGTTTTCCTCTGCAGTTTTCAACCTTCCTCTGATCTCTTGTTGGTCCTTATCCACTTTCAACATGTTCCTTTGTCTCATGTCGATGATGTGGGAAACATTATGGCCCTCCTTCGACCAGGTCACTTCCTGTCGACTTCAACTCATTATCAAGGAATTTTATCTAGAGACTCCCTTCTGGTACCTTGGAGCCTGCATGCCTCAATGGCAGGTTTTTTGCATTCGACACAAGGTTCACATCATTGGCCTTCAATCGAGTGATTCTGCGGATGTTCGATGTCAGATCATTGTTCACATTCCGTAGATTGTACCTTTTGCACCTTGAGGGCCATCGTCTTCATTGGTGGGTTCTCTTGCATCTGTTAACAACTTTCATTATTGGCTGGTAATCAGATGATTTTCCTACATGTTCGACTTCAGCTCATATATACACATGCTCGAAATTGTACTTGTTCGGGTCAAGATGGAGCGCAAGACCTTGGGTTTTGTCTAATAAACTCCAGGCTGCGGATTTTTGTGGATTATTATGACTTATTGCATGACTCTCTTGATTGGATGGCTGCGACCATACCTGAGTCTATTTATTGATCCTTCCTTCTGGATGGCTGTGTCCATACCTCGAATCTCAGTTTTTATATACTCTATTATGGATGGCTGCGCCCATGCCACATGATTCATGTATCACAGATATCAATTGAATTTGTAATTGCAGGTCTTCCGACAGTGGTGTTTGGTTCAAATGTGTTCTCATAAAGCATTTCACCCCTCCCTCTCTCTCAGACTTCATGCTTTAGGGGGCATCTGTTACACAACATTTTGTCACTGTCCCTGCAATCCCCAACTTGCACATTGGAGGGTCGTTTCTGTGACCAATAAACATTGTCATGCTTTGCAAATACCATCCTTGCATCCCTTTTGATGAAAGCAACATTCTTCTTGTTGACTATTCTCTGAGCATAGCTGTAAAAATCCCTATTTTTGCCTTGGTGCGAGTAGCCAGTTACACCCTCACGCCGACAGAGAAATTTAACACTGAGTCCGTGCTAGTTGGCGCTCTGTGCTAGTTAGACACCCACGCCAAGCTGTTTATGGAATGTTTTTTAAAAATAGAGGTGGAGGTTCCATTCCAACCACCTCGAGGATGAGTCATTGGGAGTGGTTGAACTGAAACAACCACAGACTCCTTCCTTTAGTTAGTAGTTTCCACCTTCCTTGGAACTCTCCTAAAGGATAGGACTCCCTCCCACCTTTGTAGGGATCCCAACCTCCTCCTTTTCCTCTATAAAAGAAACTATCTCTTTTAGTAGAAGCTAGCTAAACTGGGAGAATTATACATACTATAGCTGAACTGCTAGAGAAAATAGAATAAGAAGGAATTGCGTTGAGGAAGCTTGAGTCGATGACTTCTAAGAGAGCTTGAGTCCTTTTGTTACTAGACCCACCCTAGGGCTAGAGGGATCGTCTCTGTCCCTAGAGAGGATTTACCTTCATAACAATATTGTATTTTAGTGAAGATCTTAGATTAGTTTTTAATTATTTTCCTTTAAATATTGTAAATACTAATTCTCCTAATCCCTTCGAGCAACTTTCTTTTGAATCTTATGATGATCATTTTCCAATTAAGAAGCCTCAAATAATCAAGACTAATATTACAATCCCTGTGCATATTCCTGTACCTTGTAAAGATCCTGATAGATATAAGCCCCTCATTTTACCTCCTATACTCCATGATTTCCCTTATAACTACTACAAATTTCTTCCCAGGTTTGATGGAGAAAATAATAACATCACTGCTCAAAAACATATTCAAGGTTTTGAGAATTATCTGGACCTACTTGAGATTGATGAAGATGATGTTAGAATCAGACTTTTTGCTCTTTCTTTGCAAAATAGAATAAAGAGTTGGTTCAAGAATCTGCCTAATGCAAGCATCTCAAATTTCTAGTAGTTTGTCAAAAAATTTCTTGATAGATAGATAATTAAAGTCAATATTTTTGTGATCATAGAAGAATATAATCAGTTAAAAAGACATCCAAATGAAACAATACAACAATTTTCTGACAGATTTAATCAAGTTTATTATTCAATACCAAAAAATATTAGACCTCCTCATGATTTAGCTCTCTTGCATTATCCAAGTTCATTTGATCCAGAAATAGAATTTCAGTTAAGAGAAAGAGATTCAGAAACACTTGTACAGATGAAGAACATTGCAGTTGATGTAAAAGTTAATCTGCAAATCAAAAAGGAAGAGTTGAAAGCGGAAGAAGAGAAGAAAAACACTGCAAAGGTAAAACTCAGCCTTTTGGTGAGAAAACTAGATGAAATCATACAAAAAATCACTATGAAAGATGAATTTTTTGTTCAAAATCACCATGAAGGAATAGAAGAGGTTGATAGCCATGAACAAATTCTTGCTAATTCCAATTATCATAGATCAGAAAATGGATTTACAGATCAATATGTGGAAGAGGAATCTACTGATTTAATGTGTATTTTGATGACATTCCTTCATTTAATGATTTTCCTGACTATGATCAATATGATGACAATTATGTTTTTCAAACTCAAACTAGCTTTACAGAGCAATCAGTAGCTTGTTTGGAGGATGAAAAAATGCATTTTCAATAGATGGAATATAGAGATCAACTAATGCAAATCATCTATGAGAGTGAGGAAGAAAAAGCACAAAATTTTGAAATAAGTGAAGGTTCTTTACCTCTTTGTTTTGCTTCATTTTAGTTTATTAGAAACAACTTTAAAGCCATCAATAATCAACAGTGTTTAGGTATTGTGACTGAAAAAAAAGAAGATAATGAAACTCTTGATCAAAATTTTTCAGTTTCACAAGTACAATTATCAAATTTTATTAAAATATTTGATCAAATGACACAAGAAAGTTCCATACCACTATGTTTTGAATCATTTCAGCTTTTAAAGGAAATGTGGTATAACATATTTAAAGAAAAGGATAAGCAACTTGTTGAAATTTATGAAGTCCCATGGAATTCTATATGCCATAGGTTGCAACAATTTTCCCAAGTTTTTCATGATCAAATAGCTAATATGTTGGATATTGAATGCATTCGAAGCTTGCCTCCATTAACTAACTATGAGTTTGAAAATCAAGATGTTAAAGGTTTCAGAAGTCAAACATTACAATCAGCAGGAATATCATCACAAATATTATCTGAAAGTTTGCAGGGAGATAAAGATGAAAACAACATTTCAGTTTCATGGCATGGAGGCCATCCAGAACAGATGTACAGTTGTTTAGATCAGTTAAACATTAGTGTATATATCTTAGAATATCCTTTTGAAAAGTTTCTAGAGTCAACAAAGGAAATCAAGTATTTCCTTATTCTCTTATTCGTTGACAAGTTCCTAATAGGTTGCAGAACTACAATTTTGATAATCACCAAGAAAATGCAGCAAAATCTATCAAAGTACATAATTCTTGAATGGTTGCATTGGCTATTTCATTTTACCTAACCACAAGTTGGACAACTGATTAGAGTAAGTAGGTAGGATTTCAACTTATTTCAGTTTTCAGCTAATTTTGAAATAATTCATTAAGATTTGAAGCCAAGGAAAAAGCCCTAAGACATTGATGAGTTAGTAGTTTGGTTTGAAGGTTGCAGCACCTTTTAGTCTCAGATCAGATTTCAGTTTGTAGAAAAAGGTGTAAATTCAGTTCAAGAGTTTTCAATCATAGCATATTCATGTTTGGGATTAGCCCAATGGATAAGGCTACTAGTCGACGATGGCTACTAATCGACGGTGTTCTTGACATCTCACGAAGATGCCATCCCCATGTGAAACCCCTTTGTTAGGGTCCTACAACAATAGGATTCATAATTTTGAATTGAGTTTGATTAGTCTTGTAAATATGTACATACTTTGCTTTTGCTGAATTCTTTCCCATATTAGAAAATTAAAAAATGTAAAGAGGGTAAAAGTCTAAAAGAAAAATCGAAGGACTTGAAAGAAAAAGATAAAAAATAATAGAAAAATGGACCCCAAACAAAAAAGATAAAAAAATTAAAACGTGAAAGTGATGAAATCCAAATGCCGATTACTATTTACTTCTTGCAAAATAAAGATTATGTGCAGCTTGTTCGAAATTCCATAATCCATGATAAGTCAAATA